>QVNV01008913.1:0-91101 GCA_014825455.1 Pseudomyrmex pallidus
TTTTATTTTTTGCGACTGTTTTTAAATATCGACGAATCTTTTAGGCGTCAAAAACTCAGAGACATAAGATTCAAAGGAGGGAAACTATTCAAGTTTCGTTCTAATCGTACGCGGTTCGGTTTATTTATTGAATTATTGGAAAGTTTCAAACGGAAGTTCGAACTTGCGCCTCGGCTCGAAGAGCCCGAATGCAATGATTGAGTTTTGTGTTCTCGCGCTGTATGCAGCGTGTAACTCGCAGAGGGAGCGTGTTCGCGTTAACTTCACAAGTGACTACCGTGTAAGAAAAACAGACACCTCGGGAATAAGGGGAAACCGTGCGCAGGTCGATTGGAACCGGGCCAGACACTTATATATTCACCACATTTACCGACACCCACTATCCGCGTTATATTACAGCCGGTGCGTTTAACATTTGCCGCATAATAAAATCATCTCTCATCGGTACACTAAATATCGCTATATAACCACGAAGATCGTGTAACGCCGTCCGGCGAATGACAAACACGCTACATGTTGTGTAATCACTCACGCCACATCTCGTGCAATTTTCCAAATGCTGTAGTTCAGGTATTGAAATTAATCTCTGGAAAGCTGCAAGAGATAAAGAGAGAGAGAAAAAGACGATATTAGAGTGCAAATTGAAACGACAGTGAATCTCGAGTTATCGAAAAAGAGAGTTTTCGAAAAATCGCCGAATTTTATTTATGAAGAAAAGAAATAATTATTTGCGTGAATTTTAACGCGTTTGCATTACGATTAGTTTCATTCGAAGAAAGGTTTTCATCGTTACAAATTATTTAACACGTATATGTATGTATAATGCCCATTTCACATAATAATCTTCGTCAATACAACAAATTCGTGTAAACCAGCTTTATTTCTCGTAATCGGTCGCAATCCTCTTCCGATCAAGTATTAACCGATTTTATTTATAATACTTGACGAATATGTGTATTCTCCCGACAATGATCGGAGATTTAAATGGTGGATATTGACTGTGCATAACATTAATGCCGTAATATCCATTCTGAAATTATTATTCATTTCGACAAACCTGGCATTTATTAATGTGCTGTGAAAACCCTACGCTGCTAAAATGTAGGATCCGAAAAATAATCAGCATACACACACACATTTCGAACGTCTGTCAGATAAATAATAATGCGCCTCCGATAAAATGCCGCGATACTATGTAAAAAATTTTTAATGTGTGCGCATATACGGAATTTCAATATAAACACGAATATTACATACGGTTTTCAACTTTGCGCAATTTCCGATAAAACTAAAGTATTAAACAGACAAGTATATTTCGGAGATAATAAACATAAATATTGTTTTACATTTATATCGTATTGTATTAGTACGTGTTATGTTACAAGAGGTTTATGATGTTTTTAAACATACATATTTTTTACGTATATGTAATACATATAAGTGACTGTACTTTTTGCATTTATACTGACGTTACGATGTTAAGATTTTTTAAGAACTTATGTTTTTTTTTTTTTTTGCGTCTACGGATGGAAATTCGTGATTCTTGTCAGGTGCGGGGAAACAAGACGTAATCTATTCTTTAGAAAATAGCCATCTCAAATGCCTCCCCTGAGCTTCCCTTAACGACTTTCCGAAGACCGACGACAGCATGAAACTTGCTCGAAGCCATAATCTTCCTTTATCGAGGCGGCCGTAAATCCAGGCACGAAATGACGATCTCGATTCCGGGACTTCGTTAAACCAATGAAAGTGATAGAGGATTAATGAAGCAGGTGTTGTCAGGAAAAGAATGAGAGGAAATGGCGGGCGCGAATAACGCGACAGGAATCTCGGTAACCCAACACTCGTCTTACGCTGTGTTTATCGCGGCTCGACACGACTGTGAAACGCTGCCAAGTACAAAGCGTAGAAGGAACTGCATTCGTTACGCACGCCGCCGCGTAAGGCTGCGGTTGCGGATTACATCATCACGCCTTTCCGTCCTCTTTGATCCGGCGGAAAGGTTCGAAACGTCTATAACGTACAGTAAAACTCTAGTAATTTCGAGAACAGTTTTGATTTCTCCTTGATAGGCGAACCATTAGTTTCCCTCATTATTCATGATTCCCCGATATTCTTGAGTGACTGCGCAACTCGTACTGTATCTTTCCTCTTCCAGTTGGTCGCTGGAAGGGAGAGAAAATAATTTCGAATTCTAGAAAGAATCAGTCCCATGTGCTCGAAATTACTGGAGTTCTACTGTATCGCACAGCTAAAACCAAACGCGTCTCTGAGAATCGAGAAACGCGATTCAAAACACATTCTTATTAACATTAATCCTTTGGTGGTTAAGATCTCTATAAGTTTTAACACAAAATATATTAGCGTTAATTAACATAATCTTTTGCATTGGAACACATTTTGCAGGTCTAAATAGATGCATCAAAGCAATAATTTCGCGCGTTTCCAACTGAGAGCGAATGAGAGCGAATGAGAGCGGAGCGGTACGATTACAGAAAACGATATTAGGAGTGGGAATAATATTCACATATCGGGATCGCACGATGGAACCGATGACAGAGACGTTTTCACGCGTGCACTTTGTCGTAATTGAAGCCCAAAGCAATAATAATATCCGCCTGATCGTAATGAGTCTTCAGTCAGACATACTATTTGCAAGAAATTAATCGCGAGCGTCAATATTCCAGCGTTAATATACCAGCGGCTACCCAATGGTATTACATCGACAGCCATCGTGGAATTGGTTTAATGTGAAACGAGGTAGAAAGTATACATAGACGTATATTAGATATGGTATTTGCCGTTACTATTGACTCCGACGTGCGTGTAAACACAAATCGTTGGCATTTCGGAGGGGTAGAGGAGCGAGTGTAGGAATTAGATGCAAAGCAATTGCGTTTGGCCGATACTATTTGTGTGGAACGTCGAAATTCCGTATCAATCGATAGCTCGCGATATTTGCATCGGTTTCGCTGAATTATTGTTTGCAGAAGTAAGAATTTCAGTTAAAAGATGCGTAAAGCGAAAGTAAGGAATGCGTGTATTTAATTGTAATGTTTTATTTATGTAATATATATTATAATACTTTAAATTATTATATAAAATCTCAATTTTTGATAACACATGTGTTATTTTTCACTACATAGGTAATCGAAACCAAATTTTATTTGGCGTTTGATTCCAATGTTTTTCTTTGTAAGTTTTTACGATTAACAGAAAAAAATTAATTTTATGTCTTCATTTAATAGAAATTTCGTATTTCCATTTTTTTTTCTTTTTTTGTAAGTACCTATCATTGACGCGTTCGATTCTACTTGGCGGGACGTCTCGCGTGTATATTTGTTCGCCGGGGATCGATGGAATCGCAGGAAGTCGGCGTCAGAAATTCAAAAGAGATTTCTCCAAATGTCGGCGGTCGTGCACGCGGTCGTCGCTTGCATACGCGCCGATGCACGCGAGGATTCTCATCGATTATGTGCCAGGTTAACGACGACGAGTACGACGGCGACGGTAGTATATATGCGGGCGCGTATAAATAATGCATCGCCGTGTCGTTTCGAGGAGGACAGCCCCACAAATATCTATGAAACGTCAATGACAGCGATGACCTCACAACTTGTCCACAGATCGTCCGATAGTTATCGTTTAACGTCTGTCGGTTCTTGTAAAGAAAAAAACAAAGATTATCGCGAAGTGTGTTACAAATCCGGCATTTTTAATAGATGTAAGACATTTTCAGTGGAAAAATAGCACGTTTGGCGCTGATTCGAAACTTGAAGAAGTGATCGATCAATACTCGGCACATCAGGAATGATACAAAACTAAAATACGTGAGACATAAATATCAAAGAGAAGCAAGTCATAGAATTTATTGAGTACTTGTTATTTCTGTAATTTCTATATTTAAACGTATTATTTTTGAGATTGTTTATTTTTCTTTTATCAGTTATAGTTCACATTATTGTTTACTATATATTGACGACAACCAAATCGACTCTTCTCGTTTTAACGCAGCGGCTAAAAACGGACGTGTTTTTACGGACTTTGCATGCGTACCGAGAGTTCTCAAGATGCTACAGAAATAGCGTAAATCGGAATTAATTTACGATGGCGTTTGAAAACAAGGCTCCGCATCTCCGTTGTTCGATTTATCGATGTTTTCGCATAAAACCGAGAAATACCGCGGCGTCTGGCCGCAATGTTTAGCCAATTGTTTATGTTGCGCGCGTACAACGTTCGTTTTGTTTGCAAACGGCGCGGTAACGATGACGTACACACATATATTTGGCACGAGTTGTGCGCCCGCGTCTCAAGAGTTTCATCGTACAAGACAAGACGTCGCGATTAAATTTACCGTGTCGAAGGTTCGATGATGATCGAACACCGATAGAAAAATTTTATTACGTCAGATTCTATTTTCTTAAGATGTCAAAGAGATCAATTTTTTCTCTTCTTCTAATATAAATTATCTCGGTTTTTCTTTTCCAACGATTTTGTTTTAACAAGTAACTTTTGATGAATGCAATATTCACGACACACATTTTTCCAACGAGCTAATTTATTTCTGCGGTACACGAAATGCACGAACGGCTCGGCAAATATTTAGCAAAAGTCAGTTTCGCGGGTTTTTGACTTTGCTAACTGCGAGCATGATACGGTAGAAAACTATTTTGTGTTACACGGGAATTTTCCGACGGTTTCGAGAAAAGTTCCGTCGGCGGCACAACTTCCCCCGGCAAATAAAGCGATTATCCGGTCCGCGCTGCGCCACCGAGTAACAAATAAATACTTGAAGCTGATCGCTCGCGATAATCGACAGTGTATTCACGAGTGCAATCGAAGTTAGATCGAAGTCTTCTCGCGAATAAGAGCTATTCGACAACATAGCCGTCGCATTCTCCATGCGCTTCGTTAGCGTCGGCAGCGCTCTCGCTGTTTTAACTCGATTAGGATTTTCCTCCGATTCGCCGCTGGCTTTTTGCTTGCTAACAGAGGGATTTAATTAAAATTGTTCTCCATCGTTAATCGAATAATATATATAGACGTATGTAAGTTTCACTTCACTTTGAAACTTACAACTTGTACAACTTTTATCGTTTATCTTATATACTCGTATTATCTCATATATCATGTGTTAGTACTAATCGCTCGACTCGTATCGCGTCGAAAGATTGTTTCAAACAACGAAAAAAAAAAAAATCATAAACGAAGACTTGCAGTGGATTAGATGTGCGCGTTATTCATGTAACTCTCTCACAATCGGTATCGCGATCGATACCGAACGTGACTACGGTCGTGTTCAAATGCGTCACGTCGACGCACTTTTCGCGGAGAGCGAACGAATCGTCGACACGTGCTCCCGACGCGATTCCGTCGTCACGAACCCGTCGTTTTCGTCATCGGGACGAGATTTCCCCGACCGATTCGCAAATTCCCATCGTCCGTCGCACGTACGAACTGCGCACTTCTCGCGACGGTGCGTCTCTATTGCTTCGTGTGACGTGTGTAACATACACGCCGCCGCGCGTTTGTCCGCCTTGTTGCGATGTATCATCGCGGAACATCATAAATTTGCGACTAGCTTTAGCGAGGTCGAACTCTCTCGGCAAAGAGACGAGTGTGATTTCAGTTTTGATTTGGATTTATTTCATTACTCGTTTCGAGTGTCATTTCGTTGGTTCTACTTTAGAATTTGTTTGAAAAATACTTGTAAATGAGACAATAGTCAACTATTGCGATTCGCTTGGTCGAAAAGAATCAAACGGAAGTTACAGTTAGAGTGTTTTAAAAAGGCATGCGAGGTCAAGAACCAAATCAAATATGCAATCGCGAAATTAGACTGGCGCCAATTAAGTTGGTCTTCTTCTACGATCTTCATCTCTCGTCTACGCATTCACCGAAGACAGTCGTCACGTGCGCGATCAGCTGGTGGTCTGAGAAGCCCACTTTGTTCGCGGGGATCGCGTGCCGCTTCGGAACGAAACGAAACGACGCATGAATCGCGACAAAGAGAGTGAGGGAGACAGACGAAGCCCGGATTCGCTGAATCACTGGCAACAAAAACGAAGAGGAGGAAACCCGAATGAAACATACAAAGCGGATATCCGGCAAGGAGATTCCGAGTTGCCAAGCGAGTGCATTACACGAAGCGCTATTGCAGCAAATACACGAACCAGGAAGAATCCTAACGTCGAAAACGTCGTCTAATGACTCTTGCTGATATCACAACGAGAGATAACATTCAGTGTGTTTCTTACAAGTAACTAGCAATCGGTTGTTACTACATACAGTTGTTATTAGGCTGCGCTGTCAATCAACTATCAAACTTATCTCGGGCCTCTCAGTATGTAACAAACAGGAAATTTCTACCGAGCAAACGAGTCTAGTATTATTACGTCCGACCAGACAGGTGAAAAACAAACACAAGCGGGAATGTCAATCAACTATTGCGAGATTACGAATTGCTCATCATCCGTTCGTGCGCACAGACTCGAAACAGCTAGTAATTCGTCAGATCTGACGGAGACATACGGCGAAGCCGGAGAAAGAGAGAGGAACGCACACGCACACTCACGAAAGCGATGCCAGACGGTATGGGAAGAGGGGACCGACGGGAGCGACTGTGTAAGTCGCGTACGTGCATATCTTGTGCACACGGGAGGAGGCGGAGTGTGAGCTAGAATGAAAACCGAGGAGGCAACCGAGGGGGTGTTCGCGGCGGCGAGCGGGTTGGTAGGAGTCACGAGGAGCGGAGAGCGGGCGCGCGAGCCGAGCGAGCCTCGAAGAAGTCGGCAGCGCCGGTTCCTCTCTCACTTGTTGAGCGCGCCGTGTCGGGCGAGTCGCAGAGTCCGCGGACGGCCGGCGGAGACGTGCTCGGTCGTTCGTTACGGCGCAACCGTGTTTCTTTCACGCAGGCGCCCCGTCGTCTTCGATTTCTTCTGTGCGACGCGCGCGAAAATCGCGCGACCTGTCGTCAACCACCGAGGAGGGTTGACATCGAGGAACGAGCGAGTCGATATAATACGCGGGGTGGCGCGTCGAGAGGTGGTGGGAGACGGCGGTGTACACGCGGTGTGCAACCACGTGTGGCAACGCGCGCGGTGTCCGATACTACGCGGAGAGACGACGCGTGTGCGCGAGTGTGTGCGCTATATGATATTGCATTATTATTAATTACGATAAAGAAAACGCGGAAAGAGGCTTCCGGGGCGCGGCTATTTTCGAGCGGAAGAATTTCCGTCGCGGTAAACGCGCGCCTGATCGTGATAAGAAAGACCAAATAATATCCGCCGTAGCGTTGAGTCAAAGCCAATGCGAAGACGACACGACAAAGCCTTCGATCGAATCTCGTTATTCATACACACCTCGTTGTTCTTTGTTGTGACACGTTCCATTCTTTTCCGTTTGTACATAGCTGCGTCATCGTTATTCCTACCTGGTGTTATTGTTACCTAACCTGATGAGTGATAAACAGTTGTGATAACAGAATTTTCCGTTCGGAATTGCCGTGTTGATACACATATGTTGCCAAGTGAATGAAAGTTTTTGACCGAGAGTCACTGATCTCCGAAACGCGTTCTGATCAGAGCCGATTCGTCATTTCCCGTTCATTTGTCATCGGCGCTTACTGTTATCGCCGTATTGTCACGTATATCGCGGTTGCATAACTGCCGGACGACAGTCTCTTACGTAACGGATCCAGCGGTGATACACAGAAGGAGCGGTTGTGCCGAAGGTAACGAAAGTTAGGAGAACGAGCGAGCACGTGCTGCGCGTGTAAGACGCAGAGGATTCGACAGTTTTCACACGTTACTTTCCAATCAACCCAGAAAACGCAGTTGCTAAACGATTGAACGTAGTGTGTTCATCGTGCAAGTTGTGGAGAAGTGAAAAGAAGTGGAATTACATCGGGATTATCGTATATGGAAGGAAGTCGCGTGATTCGTCAACAGGAAAACGCTGTGATTCGAGTGACAACAATTGTGACATGACGGTTTGATATCCCGGGGAGAGACGTCGTGAGAGGACGATCCAGAATACCGGAAGTGACAGACGATGGCGATGAAAAGCCAAAAGCACCGGCACGGCACCGGTACCAGCATCGGATCTCCCAAAGCTCATTATCCAGCTATCAGCCAGGCTTATTGGGCGCCCCAGCCGCAAACCGCGCCTTACTCCGTTCCAGGTACCAGGGCTTATCAATCCTCAGATAACGTAACAGATACGCGTGATTAATATTTGAGATCAGACGCTCGAGATAACTGCGGAGTTCAAGTCCGCTTGTTTGCCGTCTCAAGTCGAAGACCCGACATTCACGTTCTTTGTTAAATAATTTTGAGTTTGCACTAATCTCGGTAATTCTTAAACCCAAAAGAATTCAATTTTTTTAATTTTTTAAAACTATTTCACACAAGATTAGCACAAATAACTGAAATGAAAACATTTTATTGTTGACAGTCTTACAATGAAAAGATTAATGGCACGAGGAAATTTTGTATATTAAATATTTTGTGCTTGCCAAAATTAATAAAATTAGAATTCGAACAATAAATTTGTCACTAAACACTTGTACAAACATTTCGAGCTCTCAAACAAAGAATGCTATCCTTGGATTTCAAATATTATTATGATTATATAATTAGAGGGGACGCAAGTCACTTACATAAACCGAAGCTTTGTATATTTAAGAACTCGTGCCAAGATTCTCGAACAAGACCACGTGCTCTAAATATTTTTT
This sequence comes from Pseudomyrmex pallidus, assembly GCA_014825455.1. Classification (NCBI taxonomy): domain Eukaryota; kingdom Metazoa; phylum Arthropoda; class Insecta; order Hymenoptera; family Formicidae; genus Pseudomyrmex; species Pseudomyrmex pallidus. The sequence goes on from QVNV01008913.1 coordinate 8,738, forward strand.
ACTACAACTCATCTGCACCTATATGACACGCGATTCGCAATAGTTGATTATTTACTCTACTCGGTTGTTGAGAAAAACAGTCTTGTCGAAAGGTTTGAAATCAGCGACGACCGTATGAGGTATATCGGAATTTATCGCGAAAGGAAAAGAGACCGTAAAACACTGGCAAAGACCTTTTGTCATGCCTCTGTGTCTTTGTATTCAAATTATATTTAAATCAAAGCACCGAGAGAGAGACGTGCTTTATGCGAACAAGAAAGTTTGCAGCAAAATATATTTATCTTCTGGCATAATATGTATTTAACATATTCTGTTTAAATCGAAGTTTCCGAATACTTATGCGCTACTTGAAAGTCGTGTTTCAACGGTCAAAACCCATCACTATCGCTTCGATTATCTGCCTATTGTCTCTACTACTGATAATGTATTATCACGAACTTACACGCGCAAGATAAACACTACGGTTTAACTTCGACAAACATTTTACGAAACTTGTAAAATATTTTTATAAAAATATATGTACAATTTTTTATTTTATTCAAAATTTAGTTCGGACTTTAAGATAAAATTTAGATAAAACTATTCTTCCGAGCGAGAAGAAATTTTAAAGACTTTTTATTCAATGAAATTTTAATGACTTTTTCAATACCATTAAAACTTTGTCAACATTCTCAATCTTTTCCGAATTTCTAAATTTACAAGTCACGTAACATTTTCACCTTTAATTCTCTTTTAACTTTTAAGAGAAAAAAAATAACAATTATATAAACATAGTTAACGTAACTAGCAACCTGCGTACACACGAAATTTATGCGTGCTCTCGATGCAATTTAACTTGCGTGACTAGTTCTGAAAGTGTATTAAACGGCTACTTCGAGTCGCTTTCCTCCTTGATAACAAATATATTCGCACGGAAAACTGTCGATCGTTTTTGTTGTTTGTTTTCGTCGTTTTTGCGTCTCGGTGAAAAATCGATTCGTCGTCGTCGGCTCGAGAACCGCGAGCTCGCGCAAGGTGACACCGGCGTATCAAACCACCGTCAGTGACGTTATGAATAGTCAAGAGCAGTTCGCGAACCGTCGAAGAGAATGAATAAGTACGCACGTATTCAGCATAAATATACATGACCGCGTTGCGTGTATCCCGCGCTTGAGCCATCACTATTAATAAAATAAAGGTATCCCGTCGAACATGTACGTGTCACTGCGCTGCCAGTCAATATCCGCGTCTTCTCGAGGATGACCGAAAGAATCCCACGACTATTTTCGGCCGATCGTAACTCGCGAACATCGATCGTTAAACCCTTCAGTGTGTTCGCGTTTTTTACGAAGGCACTTCTTTTTGGCATCGTTTCGATGCATAAACGCAATAAATTTTAGAACTTACTCTTATTTAAAACAAAAAAAAAAGAAGAAAAATTGATTTAAAAGTCGCAAAGAGATCTGTCATTAAGGTAAATGTCCAGATGATTTATTGTGGCTAACAGTCCTAAATATTCGTAGTCGACGCATTTAAAAAGACAAATAAATGTCAGTCGTTCAAATTGACGATGAGGATTTACAATGAAAACATTTTCCGTGTCTTTAATTTCTTTCACGAACAAACACCGTTAGACAATTGCAGGGAATTAACAGAGGCGTCCGTAACAATAGCGTGGGTTTGGCAAGAGCGAAAGTGTGCTTATAGCAGTCATTGCGAAGCGAGCTGCATTAATGATCGCGGACTGAAAACGAGGTTACTTACTCCGTGGATTTTGCGCGTATAACACGATCGCAGAAGGTCGCGTTCATGAGACTTCATCGACTTGTGAATGCACAGTCAGTGAATATGTGCTTGAAATATTTGCATGTCTAATATTATCTAAACACACACACACGCTGTCTCTTTTTTTCAACAATTTTATATGAAAATCATTACGCACATACGTCACCGTTAATAGTTTTTATCTTGTAGTAGTTCTATCTTTTCTTCTTATCTCCTTTTTACATCACCCGCTGCATTCTCTCTCGACAAACACCATCTGTCATCGCGCACGGATTCCTGTTTGTTCGGAAACGGGGATATTAATTTATCACCGTATCGACAAGAGTGTGTCAGAAGTTTTTATAAGAAGATAAAAAAAAAATCATCTGATTGATTCTTCAAGACGGCGTGGGCGTTTCCGGGATTACGGAAACTACTCGTAAATCACGCGTAATGATTTTTAGCCGAAGCCACGCGGTAGCGTGCAAGCGGCATTATATTCTTTGCAGTTTTCCTTGCCGCCTTCGAGACACGGTGGGCGTTCTTCGTCAGACGCGTTTGTTCGACAATAGATTTCGCACGGGCAGAAGCGCTTTACGACTTGCCCGGCGATGAAGATAATTTACGGTGATTTGTCGACACGTTATTCGCGTGTTCTATCGTCCAAGGAATTTACGTTGCCTTCTATATGTACATGTGTGTGTGTGTGTGTGTGTGTGTGTGTGTGTGTAACGCGCGATACGAGCGCGCGAAAAATGGCACGTAAAACTTTAATCATTCGCGTTCAAGCGCGTCGTATAGCCGCTTGCTATTTTTTCATGTCTCACCTGCGAGCCGTTCCCTATACATAATTTTCATTTGCGAAACGTTCCCCGTTTGCTATTCTCGATAAGAACATTATTATGCGCGCGATACATGTTATAGTACGACGACACAGAGAAGTCGTAAATCGTCTGTTTAAAAATTAAAACTTGTGCTTCTTACATTAGGACGAATGTAAAAACGTAACAATGCTTTGTTACGCGGTGACCTACATTTTGCGAAATAAAATAAAATATTTTCTTTCTTTGATTCGATCCGAGTCAGAGAACACTATTGACCCAGTTCTCCCGGGCATTGATATTGCATGTTGCGAGCATCCTTGAAGCACAAATGCAAATTATAATAATGTCCTGTAGTGCCGCTCTCTCGTCAGTCAAAGGACTACGGAAATTGGAATCGCGTGAACTTGTAAGACGGCGAAATAGAATATAACGTCGCGCGTAACTCAATAGCTGTGTTACACGGTAATGAATTCTTCAGAATATCAAAATAGTTGGGATTTGTGCAAATTAATGATTTAATTGTTATGAAGTTTTTGTATAAAATAAAAGTGCGCGCGTGTGAAAAAATATTATTAAAAAAATATGTTGTTTATGTAAAGAACGTGTGTCGTCCAAAAAAATGACAATTTGCATACATAGAGATATACGTCTGTGCATAAAAACTATTTTATAGTCTCTTTTTTGTTTTATTGTTTTGCTCATCGACTTGAAATTAGAACCTCGAATGATCGGAGATGCTCGTGATAAAAACAGCTCATGCATGAGACAGCGATGAGGTAGTCGAATGCAATTTCGCTGTCGACACTATCGATCGCTTCAAGGAAACGAAAAGACGTATAGCTCGATCCCGGCTATTTGTTCGTCATCGGCCAACGCGAATTTACTACCATCGACACTTTGTCGAACGCGACAGAGCGATTTCTACGCGACCTTGCCTATGAATATGTATCTTTTTTTTTTAATATCATCGGTATTACAATTTCAAAACCATCGAGATAACTATCGTCAAACTTCTTGCGCGCGTAATCTCGGCGTTTTTCTCCGTAGAGACGAGGCCGCGCGGCGAAAAAAAAAGAAACTTGCTGCGTATAAGTATTCTTATCACATGCCCGTTACGTTGCGTCCGCAAGGTAAAAATATTTAACGCGCTTTGCGAGGTGCTAATCGCGTATGCGACGAGCATATCCGTTATCCAAATAAGCCCGGCGACGTTGTGGCGACGTGACTTTTCCGAACGATTCTCTCTGCCGCGGTAACGACAACGTTCGACCGCGCTTCATCCGTCGACTCGTTATTTTGAAACTCTGATTGACACTTAAGAGAACGGCTGTGATGTTTACCAAGTGCTGTTTTTTGGCAGCGTTCGAAGTAAATTCGAGAACACGCCTCATCACCACGTTTCATTTATAACTTACTTTTTTTAGTGTAAAAAGACAAAGAATAATGCGCAAAACTTCTAATTAATATAATGCATAGTAAATTAATGATACACATGTAATTTGAAGTTGATTTGTTCAACGATTTCTTTTGTCAGAAAAATAATTAACGTCAAAACAGATCGAGTTTTACAAAATGTCAAAGCTTTAAGAGACGTCGATGACGTAAAACTGTAGCGATTTTCTCTTTGAATAAATCAGTTTCTCTTATCGTGCATACCTCATCGAGCATATAAGCGCACTCGTCTCACAATAACAAACTCCACGTTGAAAAATGATATCGTTGTGTACGTCAACGGGAGCGATATCGAGTTGCGGCGCAACGTGAGCCTCTTCAACTAATAAAACTCAACAGGCTGGACATGCATTTTCTATCGAACGAGAACAAATAAGATAACATTAGTGAAAAATCATTAAGCAAGAAAAGAAATCAGAGGCATTTAAAATTCTAAATGTCAAGAATACATTATGAAAAAGACACGTTCATTATTAAATTATTTAGAAGCGATAAAAACAAAGTAATGTAACAAGTTTCGAGATGATTCAAATAAATTTCTTGACTCGATAAAAATGTTTATTGGACAGAAATTCGATCGTCGGCGATGTCGTGGCGCGCTCTCTTTCTCTCTCTCTCTCTCGATGCATCGATTCAAAGTAATCGATAACAGGTGTCGCAGGCGAGGCGGAAAGCGCGCGGATGAGAATCGCATGGAATTCCGAGGGAGTAGAATACAATAACGAACACACTTTCAAACATCCTTGACTTCCTTATATGCAGGCACGCGGGAAGTTACGTAATGAAACCCGTCGAGTCACGGCAAAGCGGATAAGAAGGATACGGCGCAAGAAAATGAGAGGAGAGACCGCGCCGTGTGCCAGAATCCTTTGTCAGTGTTTCTGCATCAGATTGTGTCCTGCGGAATTAGAAATCCTCCTCTTTGAGCGAGTCGACATTATCGCTTACCTGAGAAGATATCTTTTTAACGAGCGTTTTATCGGATTGAAAACGGAACGAGCGCGTTTTAACTAAACAACTATTACAATCTGCAACCTTCCTAAAATATATGTAGCGACGACTGCGATTCCCTCCGAATATTTCTCATATGATTTTCTTTTCATGAAAAGGAACTTGAAAAATAAAAGAATTGTCCTAATGGCCAGACATTTATTAAAGAAATAATTAAATGTGTAAAAGAATATATTTTTTTAATTATTAGTTTCTTATATATATAAATATTTATAATTATTTTTTCAATAAATGTCCGATAGCCAGTGGGACATTAACTTTACACAAGAAAGAAGTTTCGAAATTAATCTCGTATCTGTTATTTAATCGAGAACAATGTATAAATAAGTAATTTCTTTTTGACGACTCTGACTTTTGTTGAGTGAGTTTTTTCTTTTCAATGAATCGTCACATATGTGACTCGTCTGCTGTTCTCCGGGAATCGCGAGACATAAACACGCGAATGCAAGTATATTCGTAAAACAGTAAATAACGCTGTTATGCGATCGCGCCATTTTTATGACTTGCGATGACTCGCTTGTACTTTTTCTTACGACCGCTTCAACGATGAAGCAATCGACACAAAGTTAAGTATAGTCAGGTGACGTGTGTGTTTATCGATACGTGTGTTTGTATGCGTGTGTGTGTGCTAATGGGTTGTGCAACCGAGACGAGTCGCTACGGTTTTACGTCGATGCTTGACAAATTGCACGTTTCTAATGCATTTGGTTGCATTAGCAAGCGGCGGCAGTGGCGCGATATTTCTTCCGGCGTGACTCCGTTTACAGATTGCAGTCCTACTTAACACGTTCGCCACGTCCCGTTCAAGGAGATGAGAGAAGTTGGGGGATCAGTCGATTGAGACGTTGGAAGATTCAGCACAGCTCGGTGCAAATGCCGCCATAATTCGCGACTGAACAGTGTCCGCCGCGAATTATGGCAAACTCCTTTTAACCTTTAACTACTACGAAATTAGATTCCACTTTGCGATATCGGCAGACAGTACAAATTCGAAGTACATAAGAAATTGCGGGCATGAAGATTGAGTCTCACGTAATTTAAAATTAATTATAATTGCTAGAAATTAAAAGAATGTTATTACATTTCTCTATTTGAATTAACAATTACTTTGATAACTTATCTGATGTTCTTATATCGTTGTTAAAATATTAATACATTTCTGCAAAATTAGTTAATGTTCTGACGATCTGCAGTCGATACATATGCATATTTTTATTTATCTCATGTATTAATAAACAGTAAGTAAGTTTCCCGCGTATCTGACTGATGTTTGAGGCAAACATACGTCGGTCCGTGAAATTTATTTTTAGAAGAAGTTACATCACGTCGCTCATAATATTTTTCCGGGGCATAATATGCAACAGCATATTTCCTTTAGTGATGTTAAAAAATTAAATTTTCGTCGTGCGCGGTAAGCGAAACATCATTTCGTTTCGCATCGTGTTCTCCCTTACAGAGGCACCGAGAGACGTCGTTTTCTATTCCGCGAAATACCTTCTCAAGCGTTTCTCTCTCGAAAAAAGCGCAACTTCACGAAAGTTTACTCAGGAAAGTTAAGGTTTCGCGCGGTACCGAGACGACGTCATGTCAGTGTGTCAGTGGACCACAGCAGCGAGAAACGAGTTTCTCACCCGACACTTAATCGTAACTGCTCGAGGTACAATGCCCTTTTCGGGGTTCGGCGCACTTTCGATCTCTGCCGGTTTTTTTTCACTGGCAAACTACATTCGCAAACATTAGTAGGGACGGGGTCTACACACGCGAAGCTAAAATACAATTCTTATATAAAATCTAATGTAAAGTAAATTTCGACGTTGTCAAGTTAAAAAAAGCTATATAAAAAATCTACAAGAGTAACATGTTGACTGGTCATGATTGATACTCTAAAGTCGCGGCAATCTACTTTGCAAAATTCGTCGCGTTCCGCAGAAAAATGAATTGGCGATGACAGGAAGAAGGCACTTCGATTTACGTGCGACCTAGTCTTGTCTGATCGAGAAATGGTCGTTGGCCCCGCAATGAGCCTTCACGTTACTTTGGATCGCGTGCGACAAACATCTTTTCGTCTTTTATTTTTTGGATGCGGTGTGTTGCTAAAAAAAAAGTAGAGAGAGAGAGAAAGAATAGTCTCGTTTAACTTAATAAAAAACCATTCTGAATCATGAGTTCACTTTAATAATTAAATACGACCAAAGCGTTTTTTTAATTAAGTACACAACACGCGCAGAGAGATATCGCGTATCGATCTATCGATTCGGATCGTTGTACGAATATGTCGAGGCAACGATCCCGATCGCTCGAAGGGTTTCACTTGTGACACTTCTTTGCGCATTGATTCGCATGCATGCGTGTGTTCCGCTTTCACTCGTGTATCGCTCGGTTGTGTGCCGTCCCTGAAAAATCACGTAATTCGTTACGCTCGGCAAGTTCCCGCCTGACTAAATCGTTAAAAAAAAAAATAGAGCGCTCCGCAACACGCTTTTTCGTTATCCCATGTCGCCGCAAATAGCGATTCTAATTTCTATCTGCTTTACTATATTTAGAGTGCGGTCATTTTGTCGCTCGCACAATAACTCATTTTGCGTTATCTATCCCGCTGACTTTGTCTCTTTTTGCCAATTAACAGATTATTTCCTGTTCGATTTGTATCGAACAAATTGCGATCAATTATTTGAGAATTTATAAAGATAATTGAAATTTGCAAGTTATATAATGAAATATATTTTTTATAAAGAAAATAAATGGAGAAGTTCGACCTACTATAGTATTCTTTAATCTAAAGAAAAAGTATCAATGAAAAGCCGCCTATAATACACGCGCTGTACTGTAAATGCACGATGTAAATCCGTCAATCCGTGCTTTGTGGGGGAAAGAGGTTTTCATTAGTTTGTTTCAACGAGGATCAATAACGCACGTGCAAACGAAAATCGCGATAAAAAGGCACCAACAGTTGTAACGAAGAAGAGGAAGAAAAAAAGGTTCCGAATGGCGTTTGTACGTAATGCTTGTTTTCGTGATCGGTCATTACGGTCTGCGGAAATTTATCAATGGAGACCGTTATTACGCGCGAAAGAAAGAGAGAGAAGAGAGAAAGAGAAACGACCGCGCCGGTAGAAAATGAAGGCCATGACACAAGTCGAGTTTAGTCGAAGATTGTCGTAATGACGCGCGAAATTTAATCGAATGACGTTACGTTTTTGTTTTTTACATCGTTAGCGATACCTATGATTTTACGATTAGAATAAAGATATCACAATTTAGTTTTTTATTTAAAATTTCAAATATTTTAACAAATGCCACTGAATATAACGCAGAAATCTATTTTGCGCAATTTTCGGATTTAGGATGATCAAAAATATGTGAAAAATATTTATGAAAAATCACGCGCTCTTCAACCTTACATCTCGTGTTTGAAAATTACACCTAATCTATCTCAAGCGTTTCGTCTATTTTCGTACGTAAAAATATCTGATAGTACACACCACACACTTGCGACAGGACATTTATATCACGGTGTATTCGCAGGGAACACAGTATATTTGTTATCCTTAAATGGGTCATCATCGATAAAAGCGTGCTAAATATAGAAATTGCGGTCTAGCAGCGATAACAGTTAATGAACTCGCGTTTAAGTCGACCGTGACGTTAGCCGATCTTTATTTACGTTCTCTCTGATGTATGCACTCCAATCTAAATTACGCAACGATTATTGTCTATATATCTTCTGATGCATTTCATCAGGAGTAAATGATTGCAAGTTGGTTATATGCAAATAAAAAATCACACAGTTTTGGCCGTCTTTAACTTTAAACTATTTAAATGTGATAATTTGTTTTTTTGCAAGTTGTTTTTTTATCAATTTAAATATATTCTATAATTATTCAATGCATAATTATATATATATATATATATTTAATATAACATATTGTGTTTATAAACTTTTAATATTTTTTTCATAAAGAATTTATGGTTCACTTATTTTCGCTATTTTACGTTGAACACATTTTGTGTCCATTTAATCGACCTAATAATGAATATCCGGCCTTTCGACCTACCATTTCATGATCACGGTCGCGTGAACGCGCGGCCACTCGCTCACTCGTAACGCACGAATTGCAAGCGAGTTGCAACAGTACTGTTCTCTAGCTATCAGTCGGTCGCTAATGTATCACTGTCCAACGTAATCACGGTAACGCGCGATTTAGAAAACAGGTGAAGGTTGAATCAACCGTTCCGTTAATTACGCTCACGTGTAAAAGAAAAAAATTTTCTTGTCGAAAACGTCGGTGTATCTCTTGCGCGCGTTATTTGCAACGTCGGCTTCGTTATGCAAGCAATCCTTCTGGCCGCGTAACGTCGGTCGATAGAAGAAATTGCAATCTCTGGCGTGATGACGCCAACCTTGAAAGAAACGTCAGAACGCATCGCTTTTCCTCGCGTCCTCCTTGTTCAGGTCGGTGTGAAATTCCGGGATGCGCGTTCTATACATCGTTTATTCCAAGCTGTACATTCGCGAGACCGTGGTGTATACGGTGCATTACACTAAATACCAGTTACGCCGAACATTACGTAAATTAATCGCTATTCGAAGTATTTTCTTTCAGTCGAGAAAAGAGAAATACATGAAAAGGTAGCAAGTGAATCGAATACGTTTATAACGTAATTTTTCCTCTTCGTTAGCTGGGCTGTTCGAGATCCGATGAGTATTTGTTAAGTTACTGATACTCATAACTTTTGAATAATAATAAATAAAAATACATTTAAAAACGTTGTTCGAGATTTTAACACAGCGAGAGTTTTTCGGACGCCCCTTGTAGAATGATGATCTAGATTCTGAAATCCAGTTAGTTTACACGTTGTTGTGTGGGATTATGCATTCCGAAAATAGCCGAGCGTAGTGATCGCGAATCGTTGTTTCACGGAGAGCAATCATTCCAGTCTGTCTGCGCGAGAGCCGTTGTAACGCGCGAATCTTTTTTCGCGCTCGGCGATTCTAGAATTCTCGCGGCGAATTGCATTCGGCGCGCGCGAGAAGCACGAGACTGCAGTCTCCTCATATCCTTGAACATTTGTTTGTCATTCGCAACCTGGGGGTACTTGCGTAACGCGACACGCGAAACGTAGACAAGTGCAGCAAATTGCAAAATACTTACAAATCATTTCTAAACACAGGAAAATCTCTTATGTTTAATATCTTCCTCGATATTTGATTTTTAAATTTCTTTTGAATAAATTAAAAAATTTTTTAATTTAATCTTTAATAAAGTTTTTAATTATTTTTATCGTTTAGATGGCTCATTGATATTTTAATATTTGCTTATTACTATTATTAATATATTTTATACAGTGAGATCGAACTTACACAAAGTTCGAGAAATATTCCGAGTAATAATTACAAATAAGAGATTTTTCTGTACAAGTCGCGAAGTATATTGCACAAAAATATATATTGCATATGAAAATTCTTCTTTAGCATAAAACCTTCCTCTCTTGGCGAAGCAACAAATATAGGTAGAAAATATTTAAGAGTCGGGGACGATTCAAAGCGCGGAGAAATATATTCAAGAAACTTGCGACGTTTTTCCATAACTACCTGTGCAATGTACTGAGAGACATATTTGAAGTCACGGCAAAATCGTATCTTTCAAAGGTATACGTCGAGTTTTAATGATCGCAGCGAGCGAAATACGGCCACAGTGTGTAAACGATATTCCAAAGTAATTTTAGTCGTCGCGAATGAAATTGATAGTCGTAGGAGTTTCGGTTACAAATATTATCATATTATTGTAGAAGAAATTTTACGACATATCTTTGCGATCTCGCAAAAATACCCGAAATTCGTATATCGCGATTAAAACTATCTTCGCGATATTGTAACTCTGATTCTTGTGAATTGTGTTAACTGTTGTGTAATAGAATATTGAAAAAAAAAAAAAAAACTAATGGCTCAGGACAAAATCACGTAAACGTGTGGCAATTTGTTTTAACCGAGTTGGATCACATTCATTTATACTTTGACACAGACTCGCGAAGAACTAAAAGAAAGTATCGAAATAGCTCCGGTTGACGGAGTCAACTAACGTTGAGATAAAATCGATAATGGCGGCGGCAGCCTTCGTGTATGTAGTGTACCGCGAGGAACTTCAGATCGTATCTGGAGAGAGAACGTTTTCCCTCGCCGAAGATTTCACTTGAGGATATCCCAGCGATATATCGACGAGAGCTGTTCGAGTCGCACCGAATCGGAGAGGTCGACTCGAGAGACGACGAGCTTTTCTCTCGCCTCTTGTACGGACAAACGGTGGTTTCGTGCAAAACCGGCGACCATCCGGTTGCGCAAGACGGGATTGCGATTATATTCTCCCATTTAGACTCGCCGCTCGTTTTGCCTAGACGTGTTCGCGCGACGATACCGTACGACGAAATAGCCGCACACCCGTTGTACCTGCATGAGCGCAGCGACTACCTGTAAGTCAACCCACTTATTGCTCGACAAGCACCGACAGCGCGTTTAGCCTTAAGAACACGGAGACGTTTAGTCTTAGAAACTCGAACGGAATCTCCGATTTTTCCTCTATTATAAATAACAAAACAATTGAATATGATAAAATTTATAAAGTAACACACAAACTAAAATAAAAATACAAAATACAAAATGCTTCGTTACTTTTAGAGCTTTCTTAATCTTTTTATAAAGTATAATTTCTTTCAGAAATAAAATATAAGTGAAAATAATTGTTTTTAAATGTATTATAATGAACAATTTTAAATAAAATTTTAATTATCGTTAATTTAATAGCGCGACATTTATTGTTTCTACGATACACACGATATGCGACATATAATATTACACAGATGGTGATATCTTTTTATTTCCACGTACGAAATTTTACATATAAATGCGTCGTGTTACTACTGTCGCCGCGTTGTTATCTCGTGACTGTATAATATAAGTGTTACATCTCGTTGTCCGTCTCGTCGTCGTTGCAAAAGCAACTTTACGCGACTTATTTTCAACGCGCTCATTTGCGTCGCGTGCGCGTTTTGCTCGCCCGCGCGAGGAATATTAGCCTCCGCGCGCGCTATGAATTTATACGTTGTACCTATGTGTCGTTGCGACGCATTACATTCCGACTTTATGTAAGAACTTTACGCCGCGATTATACAGAAGCGCACAATATCGCGCCACTTGCATACCGTGCGCTTCCACAGTTAATTAATTGCCACCGTGGGAAACGTGTTTATTCGTTTGTTCTTACGTTGCAACTTATTAAATGTACAATGTTCTTAATTATCTGTAATTTGTTTTTTGTTTTGGAAAGCGAATATATGTAAAAGTCACATATCTTCGATACTACTAGTTTTAAATAATCACACGTAATCAGTCTTTTCAGTAACTTATACTGATGACTATTAATGCAAATGAAAACATGTTTGAAGATGATGATTTATTATACAAGCCATGTGGATCATCATGGATGTGGCGGTCAAAGTCGCAATGAATATAGTAGATTGCATAACGTTCGGACTCTATGAATTTTCCTTATGACGAATAAAAAAACCGGGATACTTATTACCGATACTTCGTAACAAAGTGATAAAGATCATAAAGAATGACGTAATCTCTCACTTAGATGATTAGTTCTGATGATGATGGACACTTAATTTTAAGTAGCGTAATCAAACAGGTATTATGCATTGTAATAAATATTTGTAATTCAAACTGTGTTTAGTTAACACTGAGATATCTTATATACATATGTATGTATACATAATATTTTTATTATCGTCACAAGTATTTCTTTGAAAGTTGAAGACGAACTAAAAACACGGCAAAAAGCTTTTGACATATTTGTGAATTTTGGAACATCTTGCAAACACTCAGCAACACGTCGACTCATCTATCGCAGCGATTCGAGAACGATTGTGGTTAAACGTGTTGAGTAATTATGTGATTATCTGGGCTACTGATGATTACCGGGCAATTGAAGCACTCGAGCTTGGCTGACAGTTTCGTGTTACGAGCACACAGCCTTAAAATGAAGAACGAAGATTTCGAATATAAAACAATGTGCGCACTTTTTTTAAATTGAAGGTTTTGCGAAGGTGATTAGGCTCTCTGAAGAATATCTCATTACACGCGGATTGTTTTAACGTGTATGTATGCGATAAGCAAGCGTTGAAGTTCATCGTGTGCATGTAAATTTGTTAGATACATAAAATGCTCGGACCTTTTTTGTTGAAAGTCATTGAGAAAATTCAAGTGAACAAATTAGTGTGCATTTTCCTTATTTTGAAATTTTTAAACGTCGATGTGTGACTATGTTTTTTTACAGTCCAATGATTTGCATAAATATCGAGTAACGCGACATAATATAAATATTAATCATTATGCAAGTCCTCTCTAGAATATTGAAGTTGTAGTAGTACCAGTCTCTTTAAAAACTTACGCGGCTTTTTTTGAATTTTTTTTCTATTTATATTGTCAATCTGTTGTGAGTTGATAAAAAAGATCCGATCGCGTCAGGTTGTTGTCAACATAAATGCAGAATAGTTTATAGAAACTAGTTACCTTCACGAGTTCGACGATTAAGTTTGCAAGTAAATTAAGTTTGTGTGAGAAACTTGTATTTGTTTCTCTTTGTGTTTTTCAAGGAGAAAAATTTTACAAGGATTTTGTCACGTTTATATTTAATTTACATTTTCTTCTTTTAAATGCGCAACAAACAGAAACTTTGCGTACTGATATTTAGAAGTCCAGAGAAAATGTTTATTTCGATAGAGAAGCTTGTATTCGCATTGAACTAAAGTATAATATACTACTTCTGCATGTTACAACTTTTACGTAAAGAAATACGAGGGCAAAAGAAAGTTCGATGTAGGCCACAAGAAATTATTTTAGTATCCGAAAAGTCGTCTTTGTCGAGTCCCTTGAAAGTAGTCGATTTCGTATGCAAAGAACGTTTCGTGGTTCCGTCGGATATAAAGGAATAGGCAAATATGCTGACGATTTTTAGAAGCAAAAGTATTCTGAAAAAGAAACATGCTATAGTCACACACGCGGTATTACGAAATATCGCTTAATAATTTTAACTTTATAGAATTTACATACTTTTTAATAATTTTGTTATTTAGTGGTCAAAAAGTATTCTAAATTAAAATATAATTATTAGTATGTAATTATGATTGTAAGACAAACATACACAGAGATTGTTTTCAAGACACATCAAAAGTCAAAGAGTAGAGTTTTTTCCTTGTTTGACGAATATAAACGGTGTTTCTGGGAAAAAAGATAACAAAAAAAAATTCAAGAGAGGAAATTCTCTTCCGGTGAAAGATCGCGCGCGGGAGACAAGAATGGGACAAGGATAACGCACGACGGTCATAGCTGCGGCAATCAGCCGGAAGCAACGCGAGACACCGGATCCCATACAAATGTCCAATTAATGTAGCCCCGTGGTCCTCGCAGTCTACCGGGTATAAATTCGACACTGTTGGCTTCATCCACCATTCGGACGTGTATGAGGTATCATTCGTATCCTTCGCGCGCGTCCTTAACGACGGAGATGCCTGGCGCTCTCGTAGTCGCGCGAACCACGATTTATGGCGTCATTTGTTCTCGGCGGTCGTGCGATCGTGAGGAAGATATTTGGTGGTCACGGGGGTGACAAGGGTTTCCACGAAATGTATGCCAGCGTGGGGATTCAGAGAGAACGGGGGATTCCGAGTTCCTTCCAGCCTGAAGGTTCTGCGAAACGTTCATCCTCGGGAGATCAGTTTCGCTTACATGAATTTCTCGGCGCGAACATTTCTCACTTCCCCTTTAAGTCCGCAAATGTACATTACGGAAAATCCATATATTTCACTAAATTCTCGAAATAAGCATCTCGTATATTTTGCATAAACTTGGACAAATTGCGGAGTTAATTTCAAGATGAGCAGCCGAAAACGCGCGCAGGGAATTAAGATTGAGCGCGATATAGGATTAAATGCGCCGCGGAATAGGATGCGCACTTTGGTGAACCGCCGCGTGCAGTCGTGTCACGCACGGCTGAAATGAAAAATAATACGCTTGCTTTCCGGGCGAATAATTTAAACGAGAACGAGAACGCAGACTCCGTGCTATGCATAGTTCGTAGCCTCGTTCGCAGGTGCCTCGTCTAACCGGCTCGTTTGTCACTGTCCGCATAATCACTGCAACAGGATTGGTTTATATTTCCGTTGAATCATAAGTCTGCGCGGCGTTGCGCGACTTCGCGAGAGCGTCGGTCCATAAAACAAAGAGAACAATACTTTTGTCCCCTTTGTGTACTCGCAACGCGAGTTTATTTACCGTCTCGTTATTGCAACCGTCGAAGTGTCTCGGAATTCCGAACAGTCTGTAATCGCTATTACCTGCCGCTGACGTCACTTCCTAAGAGTTTTGCCGACGACATACTAATGAACGCGTAATTGCGACCGAGCGTAAAGGTGGACATCACCTGTCGGTGCATCGGTTGCCAGATTGGCTGTCCGAGCCGCGCGCGAGAATTTCTTTCGATTCTTAATTTAAGAATTTATTTTCAAACGGGCACATCGTGTTTTTTCTCCGTAAATGTTTTATTTGTAATTTGAAATAATAAGTATAATAAATATAAGTTTCACTATGTTAAAATTAAGTCAAAAGGAATTAATAGTTGAACGTTTCAACGATCCGAAGAAATATCTCCTGAAACTACTTAAATTATACTCTTTATCGTCAAGTTTCGTAAATATCGTGGATGTTTTTGTTTTTTAGAAATAATCGCTCGCGCGGATCCTTTTGCGTAAGGAATGCGCCCGGCGAGTAAACGTGACAATTGAATTAACGCTCGTTTCTCCGTTTCCGTTGGTGAAATGTGTGCGTGGCCTAAAAGCCGGAGCGTTAAGAGGGCAAGAATATTCCTGGCGAAGCTTGCACGCGGCTGCATACAGAACCAGCAATAATACAAATCTAATGCTCCTTAGTAACTGGGTGGCAAAGAGCCAGTTTTAATGATTATTAATAATCAGTATTCATAGAGAGAACGAGAGGGAGAGAGAGAGAGACAATTACGCGGCTCAAGAAGTGTTTTTAATTAGACCTCACGTTTCGCAAACTCTTTTGGATCACCGTAAAAATTACCATAAATACTAGTTCTAAGATACGCTTCGCGGATATTCGCGCAAACTTGCGGGAAAACTTTTCGAATCTAGATCGATCAATCGAGATAGTAAAAAGAATAACTTTTTAAAGATATTTCCGATAATCATACTTTTTCAGGACTTTTGAATTGCTTTTTCGAGTGTTTTTTTATTTGATCAATATCAATACGTCTACTTACAATAAGAATAATTTTGAAAGAGAAGTTGTGAATGGTTTCGCAAAATGCAAAAGGAGATCGGAATTGGGAGCAGAAGCGACCACATTGGCCACCACGTGGCCACGAGCGTTTCGTTTGCGGAAGCCAGACAACCTGTTTGTATCGAATAAACGCTTCTCTGTGAATGCGAGGAAAGTGCAAATTATCATTAACACCGGCTAATCTCACGTGACCGAAAATTAGTTTTCCCCACACACGAGATTAAGCCAAATCTCGATTGTTAATTCTGTGTTGCGCGAACAAAACAAAACCCTGCTAATTATTTTCAACTTCATTATGGAAATAAAACTAACAAGTATAAACATAAATATATGTATATCAATTAAATTGTTTTAAATTAAAAACGTTAAACGCGTGTTTTAAATTTTGAAGAACTTGCAAACAGTCTTTGCGTGTCATTTTACTCGCAATCATTTTACTCTCGATCGATAGAGTATTCGCAATACTTTGATGCACGTATCTCGCGATGACGCGACGTGCCGCAGACGTCCTAACGGAATATTCGGTGCGATGCAAACATTCCGGCAGGCGCGATCTGCATCTCATATCCGACTCCGTACGATCCGATGCCGCGGCGTATCTAGTTTGCACGTGAATTACATTACAAATGCAGTTACAGCGAGCTCAACAGCGTCTCTGTATCGCGCTCTCGTTTTATTTCAACGTTAATAGCCAGGCGTCTAAATATACAATTACAATAAGACAATCGATATCGTTCTACAAGTTGTGACACGGCTCAAAGAGAGATTATCTGTTATCAATGTTATGAATAATTAACCGAACTTTTGTTCAAACGCTGTTATTTTCGGGATTGATTATTATAAATTGCTTTCTGATATATTATTTATTCAGAGTTTTGTCAAAATGAATATTGTGGTTCATCTTAAATAATTTTTCAACCTAGAAAATGTACATAACACAAATGAATTTTTAAGACTATTTTTATGTCGGTTTTCTTTTTATTATTAAAAAAGGATTTTTTAAAATTTTGTTTATAATGATCAACAGTTAATAATGCTCGTGACATGTGGAATGTTTAATTTATAAATAAAAGAAAGAGAGAATATCTCTTTATTTCTCTCTATCTTGATTTTAGTCGACCCGGCAAATATCCTATGTATTTTTTTTTCTGCGGTCTCTCCTGTTTACTTCACCGAATTTTCTCGCCCTCAATTCACTCAACCGATAATTCGATTTCCTTGTCGATCTACACGTAGCACTCCTCGTATGTGAATTTAATCGACGATACCCCGAAGACGGCTCTCACGAACCGCCCTTCTTATTTCCTGACCGACCGCGAATCCGCCCCTGATCGATCCACGATACACGCTAGGGCGCGGATAATGCCCGGTCGAAACGGACGGAAAATTTCGGCCCGCACGGAGAAGGAAGAGGCGAGCGTACAAACCAGCACCTTCGGTATTTAATAAACATTCCGCGAAGGCCGCAGTTTCGCCGGAACGCGCCAGGCGGAAAGCCAGAGCACAGGAGGAGAATTTGTCTTCCGCCCTCAAACGGGCGGCTTGCCTTTTTACACCGTATTATCCTCTTGCGAAGAGAGAGAAGGGGGAAGACCGTCGCTTAAAATTTTCATTCGATTTCCGCGGAAAATCCGATCCGTCGGCGACGACCGCGGGTATCCGCTCTCGCTTGGGGGTCGCGAAATTAATTAAATCGTTAACTGCGGACGAGTTCGTCCGGGCCGATATATCCGGCGCTTTTTTCCGTCCTTTCCGCCCTCTTTTCCGCGGTGCGGATCAACTCACCGAGTGAACTTTCCTTGATCCCCCGAGCCTCTGCTGGTTTTTCGGTATTTTTCCCCGAACGCGCTCCGGTCATACGCCCTCGAATACGACTCGTTAAACGCAAAGGGTTGCGAACGTAAAGGGGGTTACATCGTTGTCACAGGAAGTTTTCATCTGGTCGGTTCGAGCTTGCACAGAAGGCAAATTTTTAGAGAGATTTTACGTTTCACGATTTACGAATGCTTGAAAATTGGTGTCACTGGCACAAAATAATGTCAAAGCAGTCGGAAAAACAAATAATACATATGTCGAGCTTTGTATTAGATTGATGTAAAAATAATTGCAATTTTTAACCATCAACTTTAAACAAAGGAACAAGTAATACAACAATACAAGTGGGTTATATATAAATTATTTTTTCGTGATAATTGTACATCTCCAAATATTATCATTTCGACGTTACATTACGAAATCGCGCATGTAGTTCATTATTAATCAGTCTCTCACTATCTATTTTATTCTAAAAGCGAGCACCGCGCAAAACACAATCACGGTATTATTTGTCGGCATCTGAGCCGTAATTATTTGCACATAAAGCCTATTGATGCTTTCCGGAAACACGATCATATACGCAATCGCATCGCACGAATTCGATATCAACTTCTATGGATACATTGCGCGCACTATAAATCGACGTATGCTCGATTTCAATTCGCGTTAGTATGGCTGCACACACGTGGTTCTGGAAACGCATCGTGTTCCTTTGATATCGCACGAATTGGATTGCAATATTTGACAGCGAGCACAATTTTCACATTAACGCTCATTCTGTTTAGCTCTCCGGCGCTCTCTTGTTGACGGTCAGAATTTACGAAGCATCGTTAATAGTTCGTATTATTATATAATGTTTCGGAATATATTAATTAGCGCAATGCGCGAATTGCGCGAACTTATCGGAATCGCACGAATATCCAACATGGAGTCGTAGAAAAAAAAAATTAATTATTACTAAATTTAGTAGTTTATTTATTTGTTTGGTAGTAGTATTTTTATAGAAGCATACAACTTTATTCTTGTATATTTTTCGAGGCAATCGAACCTTCGAATAAACGAGAAGAGTTTGATGTAATTTTAAATTTGCATCGAAAACGACCCGAGTGTAATTTTTCGCAATTGTACAAATTCTCCACTACGTTAACACGAGAAGATTCGCCGCAACATTGAACACAGGGACAAGAGAGAGAGACACGTGAGCAGACTCGAGAAATACATCCGAGTATTTTCACTAGCCTATATCTCCCGCGACGCCGAATTTCCTCCCCGAGTCCTAAACAAATATTGACCTGGGGGTCGCTTCCTCCGGGGTGGTCGACGCCGTCGTCAAATGGTCCATGGCTGACCACCGTTCGCATTATCCGTAAACGCTTATTAAACGGTGGGGCGAGGTGGGAAATTGTGATGTCACTCGCGACCTCGCCTCGACGACGTTGAGAGTCAAAGTTTAACAACGTTACGTCGTGCCCGTAAGAACAACACCCGGGTTCTCCGATTAATTGATACTCGGAGAACATTAGATGGCAATTGCGTTAACCTTTCGACCGCGAAACATCAGTCGTGTTCCTTGCCGTGAAATATGTCACACTGACGATGATTGATATCGCGAAGCTTGAATCGTGTGAAAATATTGCATAAAGTCTTGCAGAACACAACACAGGTTCTTATGAGAGACAAAACGATCAGTTTTAAAATATTTTTAATAAAACACTTCAATTTTAATTTAATTAAAAAACTTGTAAAGCAGCGCTCGAAAGTTACACGTTATTTGCGGTTTAATCGATAAACTTTTTTTGCCGTCGTCGTAAATTCAAGAAGCTAATTGAAAAAAGATCACATTGTATTTAGAAGAGAATAAAACTAAATCTCGAAGCACGTCTGCTCGTTTGTAAGAAGCGCGATAAGAATGAGCAATGTGCTTGCTTAACTCATCGCGCAGTTTCCACGTAGAGTGTATTATTATTACGTGTCCTTGCTAACGACAGTTGGATGTAGCCACGTTAGCTGTTTGATTAGTCAGGCATCTCTGACTAATTGTGCAGTCACACACGAGGATGAATAATTGCGCGTTATCTTTGAGGCGATCGCTATCGTCGATAGTAATAGCAACACACCGTCATTATCATCGCGCGCGTTACGAACGCGAAGATGCGTGTCGTAGAAAATAACGTGACGCAATACTTGGAAGTCACTGAGAAAAGTCTATGTTTCTGCAATTGTTACAGAGCGCAAGCTGTTCGTCGGTATGCTGTCGAAAAAGTTCACGGAGAACGACGTCCGGAACATGTTTAGCGCTTACGGGATGATCGAGGAATGTTCGGTGCTGAGGGACAGCACCGGGAAAAGTAAAGCCTGTGCCTTCGTTACCTTCGCTAGTAAGCAGTACGCCATCAACGCTATCAAAGCTCTGCATCATTCCCAAACAATGGAGGTGAGTTGTGAGCGACAATTCTGTCTTTCGTTCTTTCATTGTCAATATTCTCTCTCTACGTTTTTTTCTCTAGTTAATTAAAGAATAATATCTCGGTCGTATAGAAATACTTGAGTCACTAGGAGGTATATTCACGATATGATTAGGAAATCAAAACTGAACGACAGCGTGATTTTCGCGGCTTATTTCTTTTTCGTAGCGATTCATCCGTGCCGTCGGATGTATTGGCTCGATGCCACTGTCACCCGACGAAACATCCGTGTGCATTTACAACCCGGCTAGTCACCTCGGTGATATACCGATTTAACTCTCGGGATAACTAAAACCGAGCAAGTAAACGGTTGGACTCCTGGTCCGACACCTTGGCAATTCGAAGCTCGTCAGGACTTTTCCGTCTCTCCTCTTTGATCATTCACGACGCGCTCCTCGACTACCTAGCTTCCGCAAATACTAGAATAGGTATAGACAGGTAAAGCGTCGGATCTTAGCGTCGTACGAAAATAGCAAAATGTTAATATTGACTAAATATTTAAAAAGCTTAAAAATCGCTGTTCTTTTTAATTTCACATAAGAAATTTTTTCAGCGAGAGAAGTTTTAATATCTAACACTTTGTAAATAAATGTTTTTTTTATTTTTATGATGATTACACTGTGTCATATATTAGCCATTTTAGTTTTATATCAAAAGTAATATCAAAACAATCTCAAAACAATCGCGCCATTCTTCTGTAATCACACGAAAATTCTTCTAGCAAACTAACGTGATAAGAAAGCTCTCTTCCAGCAAGAAAAATGTTGACATTAATTATTTATTGCATCTAATATACCTCATAAACTTTTTTATTTTTTGTGATTTTATGTACTAGCCATTGTTGCAGTTTTATGTCAGTGATATGTCACGCACTTAAATATTCAACAGCTCTCGCGAGACACAGCTGACTGTTTCTGCGGAATGACTTCCTCGTTTTGGCGACGATACGCCTATGTAACTGTACTATTTCGAAAAGGTAAAAGCGAGTCGTTGCCAAGGCATGCGGGCACGAGGGCAATTCCACTTTAATATCACGAATATTTCCGGCTGCAGGTTCCTCGAACCTTGCTCGTTCGTCGCTTGTACCGACACAACCGGTACGTCGATTTCGCGTCCGCGATTGCGTCTCACTTGTGCATTGTACGCGCAGTGCATCGACCTCTCGTGATTCGCGTTACCTTTTCGAAACGAGAAATATCTCTTTCCTCCAAACGTAACGCTCCCGATCGCCAACGAATCTGTTCTCACGCCAATGTTGAACTTGGACTTGAACCAATAATGAATCGAGGATAGAGGAACGTGAGATTCAGATTCATGCGTAAGGACGCTCCAGAGGGAAGTGTCGTGGAAGATCGTTATAAAAAATATGTAAAATTGCGCGGCGAAGAAACTTGTTTTTCTAAATTTTCGGTCGACAGAAAGGAAGACACGCTGTCGGTAGAACTTGAAAAATATTGACAAGCATATTTTTTGGGATATTATCGAATTACGATCAATAATTTTTTTGATTTTTTTATCGCAATTTTGCGAAATCGTGTAATTTTCAGGGTTGTTCGTCGCCATTAGTCGTAAAATTCGCCGACACGCAAAAAGAGAAAGACCAGAAGAGAATGCAGCAACTGCAGTCGAATCTCTGGAACATCGCGGGAGTCAACATCGCGCCGCATTACCTGGCCGTAAGTGTGCTTAATATTTTACAATGAAGGCTCTTTGGCCCGTATCAAAGATTCCATTTGCATCGAGAACGAGAATACGGTTTTCATGGCTCGATCGCTTGAGTGTCTTACATATGCACTCTTATGCATTATCTAGCCTTTGAGACTCTCTGCACGGTAACCTCAATTTTGTTATGCAAAATGTATACAAAAAACCGGCAACTATGAGACTTTCTCGAAGACTGTGATCCGCGTTCGTCAAACGTAATGCAAACGCGTTCGATGCGGCTACTGAGGCTTTTGTTTCTGATGCTGAACGTTTCATGAGAGGTTTATATGAAACTTCACGAGAGCGTATTCTCTGGCGAATTTGCAATCAATCTCTTTTTACGGAAAATTTTAATGAAAAAGCGCGCGTGGAGATCTTGAGAACATGTTTAAAATTCTAGACGCGGAAGAAAAAAATATGCAAACATTTACAAATATTTGTATTTAAAACACCAAGGATATCTCTTTGACAAGTATTAAATTAAACAGTATTTAAAATATTTAATGTTATTTATGTGTTTATAACTTAAATGCGTAAAATTGAGCTGTTCTCGATTTATAAAAACTTTTGAAATTGACGTGCTGCAAGGAAGAGACGTGTGACAAGACCGATCGTATAATCAAACGATGAAAATTGCGTTTGCTTGCAGAACGACGCGCATACCCTCGCGCCTGCATCGTTGCAGCTGTTGCAACAGTTACAGGCGACAACGAGCGCGGCTACCCCTGTCGCCGCAAACGCAGGGGCAGCAAACGCACTGTCGAACGTGCAGCATCAGTTGCTGCTGCAACAACACCTTGGCCTTGGCGCGGCGACACCCGCGCACGCGGCACCTCCCGCCGTCCCTAGTCCGGCGGAAATCAACCCTGCGAATCTGCAGAGTCTGGCTACCCTCGCATCCCTTAGCAACACCGCTGGTGAGTATGGTCAGTGTCGATTGCTTATTTTTATTTTTGCTATTACATTTTCGTTTCTCGACACATTAAATTTCCATTATAATTTAAATTGCTCGCATTACTGAAATATAAGAGATTTTATTTCCACGATTAAATAAGATCATATTTTTCGTCAGATGTGAACGCATGTGTAATATGTCAGTTATAAGTTTAGATATATTTAATTTCTTCTACGATTATATTTGTGCCTTCACTGTATCTATATCGGTATTGGAATAAATTATTTGCGCTTACATTTTTTCCTTAATTTGTGTTGTTTCAATTGCGTTCCATCTGTTTCGAAAGTTACAACAAAACGTTCTGGCACCGCAATAATAAAATTCTACGTTAAGGAAGGATGTCAGTACAATGAGACACGTCGTCATATATTGCGTCTGTCATTAACTTGATTTTAAAATATGTGTTTACCGCTCGTTGCTGCGGAACATACGGTCACGATTATGCGTTTCGGTGTCACACAACGAGTTCACTACGTGCGAACCAATCGTAGAACGACGCTTTACCTACTTTTGGCGAGTTTTAAAGTTTGTCAGATAAAATATTAGCTTCAGTATCTTCAAATATTGATCAAATTTAGGAATTAAAGCACTTGATAGAAACAAAATATATTAAATATAAGTAAATCAACATTCTTGCTTTTAATGTTTTTAAAATTAAAATAAGAAGAAAAGTTTTTAGCTGTGCTGTAGATATTTAGTATTAATTTTCATTTTTAATTAGATTTAATTTACATTTTTTCCGCCACAACCAGCAACAATATCATGTTATTTAGAAATCACTGTTAGCTTATAAGCGAGACCGTTGCGATATCTGTGTAATGTCCGTCTACGTTATTGTTTCGCAGCAAACGCAGGAGTGTCGCCGATGAGCATGCAGAACCTCGTTACCTTGGCAGCTATGACCGGCGGAAACGGCAATCTTCAGGTGTCGCCAAATAGTGAGTAGAGAACGTTTCCCGAGAGTCACGCATAATCTCAGAGAATGCTCATATTATCGTGCCTTAAGTTCCCAAGAGCGGAACGCTATTCAGCGCTTCGAGATTTTAACCGCGTTTCCTCGTCAATTGTATAAAACACCTACACGCTTGTGCATCACGTACGGTTTTGGCCGTAGACGATAAATCCGCTTGAGCGAAGACTTTAATGATCGCATGCGTTATTGAAGCACTGGTAAACTGTCCACGTTTTCGTAGAGTATGCATGACCGAATTGTCGCGATTACAGCGGCGATAATAATGCGAAGTATCTGCACGTTCGTCCTCGTAAAGTGTATTAATAGACTGTAATTGTAACATGATGGGGCACGAGATGCGTCCAGTTATATTATATATATATATGTGTGTGTGTGTGTGTGTATATATAGAAGTCGGCCGGAAAAACAGCGTCATTTATTACCTCCATAAACTTTTCTGTCTCTTGATAGTTTAGTCGTGAAATGCACACAATTTAACGCAGCAAAATGAACTTTCTCGTGGAAATTCATTAAAATCTTTTTAGTAATCCCCGTGTCTTCTTTGTACGTAACGTGTGCATGCCAAATCGTGTAAATGTACGAAGTCCGGAGGTAAGATGTATGTTTTAAGTTAATTGCGCAATTATCTTTTTACTGCCTCTCGTCCGTATCAGCGAGACAAGCTAACACACCTTTATTACCTCGCGTGTCCACGATATGACGTTTCTTTCATGATTTATGTAAAGGCAAACGAAAATGTAAGTCAAGTATGCGCGAGTCGCTTCATACGTTGCGTTCTTCATACGCGCACGCAAGTTACGCGATAGAGCGCTGTTTGAACAAGGACGAGTTCTTCAAACAATTATAACGATTAATCAATCCAACGCATTGTGGGATGAGAAACTTTGAAATTGCATAAAAAAATTGGTTTCCGTTTACAAAACGTTTTATATTAAATTTATAAACATCGTAATATAAAGTTCATGTATCGATAAATTAATATTAAAAAAAAAATTAAAGATTACTAGCCAGTTGCTAAATTAATTTCTATATTGGAGTATTTTTAAAATAACTATTTCTTATTTTTGATTTGCAAGATATTCACGTGTCGCGTTACGTGATGTAAACTGGTGGAAATATATTTTGTGCACGTTTCCAACTTGTTCTCGCTAACTTGATTCGCGTCGCATTATTTTGACACAAATAAACGCGTTGACTCTGCAATTTCGCAGTTGCAATTAAAAATACAATATCGGCACTGGAAAAATCCCGTCAAAGTTCCATTTTGTGTAAATATATTTATATTGTGTAAATATATTTATATATGTACATGTGTGCACATATATATATGTATATATTAGTGATCCCGCTTACTAATATCGCGAACGTGTTCTGTGTTTCAGCATTAAGCGGCCTGGCGAATTCGACAGCAGGTATGTCGCTATGTACGTGTCGCATTGCCTGGTACAGTATTAACAATTACTAAATTAATTTCGATCATGCAAAAGGGGCCCTAATCCCGTTGACGGTCTGATTTCCCTATTTCGCTTATTTAATAGTCTGCGCGCGCGTGTGCATGCGTGCGTGTTATCCCTCTTTCCCCCTTCCGAAAATCCCCTCGTCGTTTCTATCTATATTTCAATTTCCATGATGGACCCAAATACACCTTGTGCGATCGTACGCCGGATACTAAAAGATTATCTCGAGGGCGAGCTATCAAAGCAGCCGTTTTAATGCGCGATCTCAATTAAATAATTAATAATTTAATTATACTTGGATGTGAAATCAACGTTTTTATTTTTTATTTTACCCGAGCTTCGTCGTATAACAAATTCGCTAAATGAGATGAATGTCAAATTGGCATATGATTATCGAAAATATAAGAGTCACAATACACACAGAAGGTTATTGTATAAAAATTTACACTACGTATAATTTTAATTTCAATGGCGTTTTAATTATAATCGAGATACTTATGCAACACGTTGATGCTATTATGTAGATTTGCATGCAATGGCCTTAAGCTACAGACGGAATTATTCCATTATTTTCGTACACAGTATATATGCCACAATGACATGTTGCAAACATATTTTATACGTTATGGTTTCTTCTTTTTTTTTATATACAAATGTTATACGTCGCAATTTTAACGCGTGTTATTTTTTCTCGTGCGTAGCTGCCCTTCTGGGGAAAACAGGAAATACAGGTAAGATATTTATGGGAGACAAGTTTGGCTGATTCGCATCCTTTATTTTATCGTATCGCAAAATGTATATAATCTTCCTTATCCTTTTTTTCCGTCTTTCTTGTATATTATTTTAGCGTTTTTTCTTGTATATATTTTGTGACGCAAGATCAATAACTATATATTGCTGGTTGCAAATTTACTTAATCAAACGGGTCTCTCCTAATTCGAGCCGCTTTTTATATGTGAACATTTTTGCAGAAAATAATAAAATTTAATTTTTTGATTACGTTTTAATTGAAATATCGCGACGATAGTTATATATTGTATATATAGGTATGTATTTTATTCACGAACGTGAACAGTTAAGCCAATTAGTAACTGATTGGTGCTGCATGGTAGATTGTTGTGAAAACTTTCGCAGACACTGAATTAACGTATTTAATTGGCGAGACCCGGTTGGCGCTTTTAGGAACGTACTTTCATCCTCTAATAATCGTATCACTCTAAGTTTTAACAATATGTACATACATACGTACCGGAGACTGAATTATTGTGTGTGTGTATGTGTACATATATATATCTGAGATGTATCAGACAATATACGATACTTGCACAAACGCTTATCACAATTAACTTGGTGCACGATTTTCCGTAATGAGAATTTAATCGGCGACGATGTGTGTGTAGAATAGAAAAGTAGAATTGTAAAAAGAAAAAAAAAACACAAAAATTATCAAAAGATAGAACATCGTTAAATTTTTTAGTATCGGTTTTGTTTTTGTGTGTTACACTACTTAATAAAATATAATTTGTTGTTTTGTACACAAGTAATTTGCTTTTTGCCTTGATGTAACAACAAATATTCGGAGCGATCGTCGTCGTGACGATGTCGCAGCATGTGAAAAGCATGTCGGAATTAATTGGAAGGTGTTGAATTTGATTCTTAAAAATCGCGTAAAGTACAATAGTTGTGATATTTCGTCTTTCAAGGGTCTACCGGAGGCAGCCTTAGTCCTGTGACATCGCTCACGCTCAATTCGCTGACGGGGACACCGCTGAACGGGCTTCAGGACTCGCTGAGCAACGCCTATTCCAGTTTGCAGCAATACGCAGGTAATTATTACATATCTGGCTCGGTCACTTTCAATGTGTACAGAGAATTGCGAGAAACGCAGTGTCTCCGGACTGCCTTTACGCGTGAACAAGTGCTACTTTCTAATGAGTGAACTGTGCGCATTAAAGCTCTCATTGGAAAGACGACGGTGACCGTGGAAAAGAAAGAATTACATAGTGAGTAACAAAGTAGACCTGTCTGACTATATATTTTCTGTGAATCGTCCATATATTTTTTTCTCAGTGTCGTTCATATGGTTTGTCATCGCGGATCAACGTTTTTATTGCATTTTAAATAACATTCGTAAATAGTTTCGAAACTGTATAATGCATATACACGATATTGAAATTGATTAATTTTGCAACGTTGAAAATATCGAAATGTGCAACACATAGAAATGCGGGAATGAACCAAATGAACGCTTGGAAGAAACAACTGATAAGTTTGCATGTGCCTATTGAAATACCCACGTATCTAGCGCATAAGACGCACATAAAAATTTATATTATACAGCGAGTAATGTGGGAAGCTTTTTAACATTGCGTTATAATTTGTAATATAATTTTATCATTGTACAACTTAGTTTTGTACATAGATTATATTGAAAATAAGATAATATCAAATTTAAGTTCTGTAAACTGGGATCCGCCAAGAGTCAATGCGTAAAATCGATTTATCACGCTATGTGACATAAGTCAAGTTTCGAAAAACACTCACTTTGCCACTAACAACAAGATACTATATAAAACTCGTTAAAAATATATTTTCTTCGACGAGATTTGATTTATGTCGCGTGTAGAAAGTTGCGGCGCTCGCGAGCGTCACTCTGAAAACATATTCATTCGTATTTCAGGGTTTCCCGCGTTCACTGCGGCCGCAGCCGCGGCCGCCGCGGCGGCACAGAAGACGAAGTTCACCAATACGGACAAGCAGATCGAAGGTCCCGAAGGTTGCAATCTTTTTATCTATCACCTGCCGCAAGAGTTCAGCGACTCGGACCTCATCTCTACCTTTTTGCCCTTCGGCAACGTCATATCCGCCAAAGTTTTCATAGATAAGCACACGCACATGAGCAAATGCTTCGGTGAGTCGATTCGAAAAAAAACGACGGAAAAAACGCGAATTGAAATAGCACGCGGTGTATACACAAACAAGCGAGAAACGAATGGAATGCGTAATTTTGCATTCTTGCGACGTCGTGTTGTTTCAGGTTTCGTGTCATATGACAACGCGTCGAGCGCACAAGCGGCGATCCAAACGATGCATGGTTTCCAGATTGGCATGAAGCGGCTGAAGGTCCAGCTGAAACGATCCAAGGACGCCTCCAAGCCGTACTAGCCGACGTCACAGAGCGTTCGTAGGTAGATACCAAGGACTTCTCGGACATCACACAACCCGATCCGACGTCCTCAATCCGGACGACGCTCGCGCGTTTAATTAACAACCGTCGATTGGTTGATTGATTATATGTCGCAGAGCGGAGATCTTGCGTCTTAGCAATTTAGGTCTTAGATAAACAAAGAAAATATTAGGTGAACAGTACTTCTCACGATGCTCTCTAGTCAAGCGGTGATTTTTCACGAAGGTGTAGCGAGCTAACACACACGGTCTACGATCAAAAAGCGTCCGTCCTTTGAAGAGGAGACGTCGCCGCTCGACACCTTCGCCGTCCTATCAAAACGAGGCTGTGATAATCCAGAAGACTCTCTTGTTCGTCGGATTGACTTTTCTTCCGAGGTGCAGGAACGTAATTTATCCTATTTAAACGTGTCGCTTGTGCGAAATTTGTCCCGCCGAAAATTGTCTTCTTTCTCTTCTACCTGCTGGGGGATTTCCATGTGTGAATTTCAAGCACATTTTAATTCAAGTCTGTCTTATTCTGTTCACGTCTGTGCCACGATGTCGTAGTCACGTCTGTTTAACTTTTTCAGTGGCGAAGTTTTTTTTAATACATAGAAATTTCGCTTTGTTTCTTCGACAATTCATTCCAGTAATTTTACGGGAGACACACACGATAGGAATTAACGAATTAATATTAACACGTTATTGTTTTTTCCGGCGGTTTAACTTCATCAACTAGACTATAATAATTGACTTCAGAGACTATGACTGATGGTTCCTAAGTTCAATTTTTTCTAGCGTAAATCCGATGAGAGATATTAATTAATTAAGATTAATTACAACACGTTATATCTATTTATTTAAATATTACAAACTGTTTATATATTAAAGTGACTAGAAAAATTCGGAGACATACGTTAATATGTTAAGTCAACAAAAAATGTGCACGTAAAAGAGCGCGCAGATATTATTTTATTATCGTAAAAGAAAAACTTTGTATTTATCAACTAGATTATCTTAACGCAAGATACGTACATACTTCTGTGTCCATACAATGTGCACCGGTAACTTTCCAAATAATAATAATAATTCTAATATATATATACTTGTGTTCATACAAAATGAATAAAGACTTTTCAAGATGGAGTAATTCTTGAGTTAAAGTTTGCTGTATCTTTGTTTAAAAAGATAAGGAGATGTTTCATGTAACGTCAGAAAAAAAACGTTTGCTCATTCCTGTAAATTCAACTTATCTACGAAGAGAACACTTAGATATAAATAAGACACACATGAAAATGTCGAGCTCTGCATTCGTTGCAAAACGGATTTTTCAGATATCAATCGCAAACACACATTTGCTCGTATTTATTGCACGGTGTCGAAAACACGTTCGTTTCTTCGTATATTTCGAAAGTCCTGGCGGCACGTTCCCTCCAGATGATGCAATCAAAAACAAAAAAAAACAAAAAAAGACATCTCATCGCAAAGGCTGCCAGTAAAGCTTTCTGTGCTAACTTACTGTTGCACAAAGTGGAATTACGTACGTGAAGTTCACTAACAAAATACGTAGCTTTTTTCCCCTCCATAGGAAAGTAAAAAACATAAAAAGTAGTTTCGCTTTTTGAATTTTCACGCAGCGTTCAAGTCGTACCTTGTATAACCATTTTGATGATTTGACTTTTCTCTCTCTTGTTTTTTTCTTTTTTTTTTTTCACTTTCTCCTATATACTTTTGTAATTTATACTCTTTCTATCTTTCTGTCTCTAGCTCTTTCTCTCTCTTTCTCTCTCTTTCTCTCTTTCTTTGTCTCAATAACCATGCAGTTTGAGCTGGCAGATACCGAGAAATACAAGGATCTACCTCACTCATTGTATACTCACGTTAGCAGCTATATATATATACATTATGCCGCGTGTTATCCTTCGTTCAGTGTTTGAGGCGCACAGAATTCGATACGTTTTCTCACGTGATATAATAATATCACTAAATCTTTTTTTTTTTCAATGGTTAATCACGCTACGACGCTTTATTAGTTAGTACTAACATTGCCATGTGATTTTTCGGGGAAAGGGGGGAGGGAAAGGGAGAGCAAAAGAAAATGCAAGTTGCGGTCGTTGCAAGTGATAGGCAAGCCAATCGTTTCCGTTAAAATAATTGTAGAAAAATGTTTTTTTCTTTTTTTTATTTTTATTACTTGTCTTGTTGAGTCGCAATATTTTTGCTTTCAAACAATCAAGAAATAAACAGCTTTTTCAACTTGCGAAACGGCTGGCGGTTGTGTCGCATGTACAATCTGAACGATTAAAACGTTTGTTTTGCAAATCTGAATCCGAAACTGTCGGCACAAAATTTCACCGACCGCGTTGCATTAGCAACGAGTTTCCACCGATGCGCTGTCGAACACTTTGTTTCCTTGTGACTGTCCAAAGCTGAACAAAGTGGATGCTCGTTGCTCGTGTCTGAAACAGACGACTCGGCAAACTACCTGTGTACACGATGCGCGGTGGCGTTGATTTGCAAGGCTCTGCGAGCATCGGCGCTTTTCACTCCTTTATGATGTTATTTGTAATAATCAAAACTAATTTTATCTACGCGTCGCAATTTTCTTAACACAGAGCTGTGTATTTTTCAATTCAACGCTTCAATTGGTGATTCGATTATTTTTCAATTCTCGCTATAACAAAAGCAAAATTACGTCTATTCTCTGTGAGAAAAAAAATACATATATTTGTTTTTCGAAGTTCTCTTTTCTACGCACACATTCGTACCGCGGTGAGTGCAAAAGTGGGTCACTTCAGAATTGAGTGTGGCACTTTACGGACGCGCAATTGGACTTAGCAAGTCTCGCGGGGCCTCAAAGGAAACATCACCGCGCGCGTTTGCCCGGGGTACAGACCTTCATATCTGGTGTGTGGTGGTGACTAACCTGTCCGTGTGTTTGTTTGTGTGCCAGCAGGTGGCCTGTGACGTTGTGACCGTGTACTCTCGATCGGAGTCGCCGTGCCATGTCAGTCTCAGTCAGTCAAATCGGTATCGATCGTTCGCTCAACCGGTCGATCGATCAGTCAGATTCCCTGGTCAGTCTTTCGATCAGTCTATCTATGTCTGTCGGTGCCTGTACAAAACAGCAACATTCGCCCAACGCGCTCTCACTTTCGCCGTATAAGACCCTTTAAGTCCCGAACCTCTTCTCTCTCTTCATTTTCACATCCTCTTGATTCCTCGCGCGTCTCCCAACACCAACCCTTCTGTCTGACGGAGTTACGAGAACGTCGTTCGTGTTTCGTGATCGCGCAGAGAGGATCACCGGCGATTCTCGAAAAAGATCCTCGTCCTCCTCTCGATCTTCGGCTACGCATGCGAAACGCCGGACGAATCTTCGGGGCTCGCAACAGGAGAATTGACAATAGGAGATGGACGTGCGAAAACACGTTGCAAACTGCACGCAGAGGAACACGGACGAAGAGGTCGAAGAAAGAGGGATGATGAGAAAGGCGGAAGACGATGCACCGATTGCCGAGCTGGGTTCCTCGAAACTGACATGTTATGTTAACGATTGTCTGTCCATTTCTTCTTTGTGTGTGTATATATATAAAAAATTTATACATATATATATATATATATATATTATGGGCACATATTACGTGCACGCGCGTGTGTATGGTATGTGCGTGTGTATGTTAAAAGCGCAGCAAGGACTTTCGTAGCTATCTGACGGCGCTCTTCATCTCGCAAAGATGAAGAGGGACAAAGAAACGAAGAAGGCGCGCAAACTGCGCAAGAAATTTTCTTATACATAACTATACATATAAATAAATATATATATATATAGGTATATACATGTTCATAAATCGAATTATTGACTGAGAACTATTTTTATCGGCTCTACTGTCGAGATCGCTGTCAGCGCCTCGCCAAACGCCTGTTTATATAAATACGAAATATATACACTACACGCTACATGATAACACACATACACATACACATACACATGTACGTCACGGCGAACTAATCGCAAGTGAGATGAGTACGTGCGTGTGAAGAAGCGTGGCAGACAGAAACGCGAAAGGACGAACAATGATCGCGCGGTAACGACGACCTCTTGTAGGCTTAGGTCACGCAAAGCATACCAAAAACGAAACGGATACAAAGAAACAAAACCGATGTAGGTAGTGGCAAATATAAGAGACATTTTGTAGCTATGACTTTGTGATAAGAAGATTGTACTATATATATAAGGAAGGGAGGAAGCCTGGGTTTTTCGGGGCCGCATTCTGACCCTCCATGGGGGCCCGATGATGTCTCAGAACGCGAGACCACTGGGCCGAATCGCTCAGGAGTAACACGTTAAGTGTCACACACGCGCGCGTTCGATTCCACATCGCCATCACAAAAATCGCTTCGCGAACATAGACAAGTAACACGAGATGCGACAAGTTTTTACGACGAGTTTTCAAACGTTTGAACGAGTTTTCTGATCGCGCGCTCATCGCGATCATCTTTTTGTTTTTCATCGGGTGCACGAAATTTACGCGATTAGTCTTTAGCTCTTTGTGAAAGCTGGGTATGGGACCGATCAGATGAGTTGTTTGGGTCGATTCAACGAGCTAAATATCTCCATTCACACGTTTCACCGGCTCGATTTGCAGAATGGAAGCAACTTCGCGATCAAAAACAAAAAAAAAAGAGAGATTCACTCGAATAGGATTGCGTCATTTGCAAAATATTCCGAAACAATTTATTCCTGTAACGAAGCGGATTTCTCTAATTTATGAAATAAATCTTCGCTTTTGCTGCGTCTCGTTGTGAGAATAAAGCAAACACATCATCAAGTAACACGTTCTGACTTTGTTTCAAGCGAAACAGAAATCTAGACATTTCGTTTTCAAATGAGAATAAGATGCGAACGATCGGATTGCCGCGAGCGAATGTTTTCACGTATTAATTGTTTTCAACTTGATAATGTTTGATAAAAAAAAAAAAAAAAAATCGAAGAAGCAATGTGATGTCACTCAAAGTCTGCACAGGGTTTAATGAAAAGCGAGTCGTTCTCAATGCTCTGGTTTGAAAATGCTTTTGTAGATATTAACTTAATAAAAAAAACTGAGATATCTCCGCCGAGAGATTGTGTTACAAAAAAAAAAAAACATTTGATAGAATCTTTAACTGCACTCATTGTATCTTTTTTTTATGATCTCATGTTACGAGAGATAAAACACACGCATAAACGAAGTTTGCTATAAACTTTGAAGTTTTTTAGAAGATGATTTTTCTTTTAACAAATGTGTGTTGAATAATATTACATACTTAAAAACTTCTAAAACTTTTTCACCTTTTGATACGTAATTCAGAATTATTGATGATGTCTAAAAGATATCTTGTATGAAAATATATATGAAAAATATTAATAAAAAAACTTCTGTGTGAAATATTTCAAAAGCTATAAAAGCGTAAAACTCTCGATCTTTTGCAATTTTCAATTTTTATCTTTTTAGGAGCATGTCTCTTAGATTTCTGTGTCAAAATTTCCTGTTAAAATTAAACTTTTTTTTTTATTTCTTATACTGTTTTAATAACAGAACTTGAATTTTGCGCAACTTTTTTCTTTCGTGCCTAAAGAGATTGTTATATTTTTTTTCTTACG
Organism: Pseudomyrmex pallidus; assembly: GCA_014825455.1. Classification (NCBI taxonomy): domain Eukaryota; kingdom Metazoa; phylum Arthropoda; class Insecta; order Hymenoptera; family Formicidae; genus Pseudomyrmex; species Pseudomyrmex pallidus. The sequence goes on from QVNV01008913.1 coordinate 43,311, forward strand.
CTTGTCGTGTCACGTGATCGTTCATGATCGCTATCCACAACTCAGTTTCACAATATCCTTTAATTCGTTTTTTTATTTCTCTCGCGTAATCTTGTCTATATTAGATAGAACAAGTTTGCGTTCCTTTAATTACAGAATGGCAATTAATTTCTTTTTTTTTTTAAATAAGTTTCAGTTCCTTATAATAAACTGTAACAATATTAATTAATTTTTTAACGCTGCGTTATATTTGCCTTCATTTTGAAAATGAGACAACATTAAATAAATCTTTGAAATAAATTTAAAACTTAGATTACATTAAATATCCTCACAAAATAAAATAAATTAATTTTGTTCTCTTTATTATTAACTGCTGTTCGTGATTAAATTGTGCGATCTTGTTTCATCTTGTTTATTAATGTTAACATAGGCACATGCGTCAGACCAAATAAACGGAGCAGTCGGTGTCGTTTTGTTTTCAAAATGAAATTTAAGCGAAAAAACAATAATTTTATCCGACATTTTTAATTAATTCTTTTTCAAAAAAATGCGGACAACGTCGCGCTCCGTGCAAATTACCAAAGATGTGTCTTTAACTAATTCATGTACTTACGCAACGCTAACGACTAATCTAACACACATTAAGTCGATTTTGACTAACAGTAGAAGAGACAAGCACGCATTATACATTAGTCTTGTGCGTTACATACAAATAGAGCCTAGTCACAAATATCATTATCAATTGAACAGTCGCTTCTATGTTCGTGTCATCTTCATCATTGTCCTTTAAGCACGTGCGTTGACATTGTTGTTAGTGCTGCTACGTTTATTACGGCTATTACTATTGCTATGTTTATCTTTGGTAGAGATAAATTTGTTGCTACAATTTGATTATTATTATTGTTATATATATATATATATATATATATATATTATTATCTCTTTTTCTCTATGATTATTTTATTATTCTTAGTATTGTACGATTATATAGTGCTAGAGAACGCCGCTTAAAATATTATTAATAGTATGTGACGATTATATATATTTCTTTATTACATTTTAATATGTATTATTACACACACGAGCACGTGCGCGACAGCGATCGCGATTATCGCCTGTTATTGTTGCCGATATATCGATCGCTCGCTGATTTAGTGCCGCGATGGCAAAAATATTAGTTTCATTCAGGATCAGGACACCTTTTTAGATACATCTTCACGTCCGGTTTTGTGTCAACTATACGAGATCACTGTAAACAGTCAAATGAGAAGTAGTATTTGTTCGGACGGTTGTTTTTGAACAAACATTTACAATGTTATAAGACGCGCGATGTACTTACGACGTTGATATGATTTAGTATTCGTTCTTACGTTACAATTATCAAAAGATCGAACGAACTGAAATGCACGAAATTTTTTGTTAATAATCGCCGACGTACTTGTGAACGTCAGTGACAAAAGTGATTGTCGTTTTCTTTGCGACTAAGAAATGCAAATGCAATATATCCTTGACAAAAGTAAGAAAACGATTTGTATTATTGTACGCAAATCATATTTTTATTTAAACTAAAGATATATGAATATTTGCTTTTGCATCTCTTATATATATATTACATAAACATTATTATTATTATAGAACTTAAGTAACTTTACCACACACGTTAATAATGTAAGATTCCTTTCCTCTTTATTCTCTCGTATACGAATTGGTTAATTTTTTTTGGACCGACGTTTGGCACGGCCGTCTACTTGTATTATTATTTTTATCTTTCGATCGTAAATCGAAATCTATGTCGATATATTCTTGTTTTTTAATGTTTGAGCAATATTACCTCGTAAGACTATTATTATGCCGTTGAGTATATCATCTTTGCATCGTTAAAATATTAATAATTTGTCGTGCTTCTTTATTTTCGTTTTCTTACATGCTGAAGATAGAATTTGTTCTTTTTTTTCTTTAATTTGTTTGTCCAACGCGTTTCTCTCCTGGTGCAATTTGCTGTACGCTTTTTTTTTTTTTTTTAAATTAAAAGATGGGATGCGTCCTGTCGGAGTAATCGAGATAATAAATCGTGTCCAGTCTATCGCAAAATGCTCTTTGATTGTGGCAAGTTGAGTGTGTGATATTAGTTGGGTATGAACAAAATATTAAATTATCATATTGCACTTTGAAAGGAAAATTTATAACAAAAGTGTAAAGAAACATTAATGATTAGCCAATCGCATACATATATTCACAGAATTTGTAATGACAAGAATAGAAATACACATAATCTAATACAAAATATCAAAATTTAAGTGTCAAATATCATCACTCAACGTGTTAAACTGTCGCTTTACGTAAATTGCAAATGTAGTGTGTTGTTCAGTACTTAAGTGATTGCAGAAAGTACTTATGCATGTGTAAGACATAATTTATCTACATTTTTTAATAACTTGTTCGTATAGTCGGACGCGATTGTAACATATTTTACGATTAACTGTTCTATCGAAATGTGTGACGAGTTTTTCTGTGTACCAAGTGAATATTATTGATTATCAAATGTGTACGTGACTTAAGTTAAAAGATTATCGCGATGATTCGAAGGACGCAGTGAATCCTATTCTTCTTCTTCTTCCCTTTTTTTTTTTTTATTTTTTTTATTTTTTATTTTTTTTATTAGAATGATTTTGATCCTCGACGATCGAAGGACAATCGTGATTGCGATGCAATGTCGAAACTTTATATCGCTGTGTGGTTATTCCACTTGCACATTGCGACGGCTTTTCACGTGTGCGTGCATACGCGCACGCACGCTCGGGCATTAAATATGTTTCAATGTATCTCTGTACACGTACAGATCTATACATATTGATGTAAAATGTCTGCGTGTGCGATGTTGATCGTCGCCTTCTGTCGTCGCGCTTTAACGCCGTTGTTAATTCTTTACTTTTTTGTTCAGCTTTTTCTTTTTATGTTCTTTTCGTTATTTCTTTAACTAATGGCCACCTTTTCATTGATTTTAAAACGATCGGCGGCAAAATCGCGGGGACCGTAGGCGCACATCGTTGAACATATATATATATTTTTTTTTCTGTTTCGCTTTGTCTACAGCGCGATTAGCATGTGGCATACATGTTGAAAATAACAATATATATATTTATTTTGTTGTTTTAATTCTTTTTCTTCGCTTTATTACCGTACTTTCCAGATCCTGATTCTCCTTTAACCGCTCTTCAGCGGAGTTTTTGTAAAAAAGCTGTGCCAACGCATACTCGATTTAACTCCTTAATGATAGACTCTATTTTTTTCTTGAGAGAGATAAAAAAACTATGCACTAAGTTACTTTAATATTTATTTACTAAAATGCGAGAACTTTATTATTTTATGTATTATTTATATTGAATTATTGTATAACACTTAAGGAGTTACTTTATTGTACGAGTAAGTGGCTTTTTATATACGTATTTTTTACATTGTATATAACTGTATGTGTACAGCGTGCTTAAAAAAATACTAATGATATAATTATCGCAGCTAATGAAAGAAATTTTGTACATATACAAGTAACTGATCGTTTTACGTCAACTTTTCCAGTTCACATATAATTTTGTATTTATTTATCAATACCGAAAGTTTCTACGATATTTTATAAGCAGTGATTATGAAAAACGTAAATTTAAAATTTGTTGTCCAGCATCATTGTTTTCTTTCATGGGTTTTACAATTTTATTTTTTTTATTGCATCTGCGCACGTGTAAATATGAATCGCAAATGAGAAGACGAAAAGCTGTTTGAACGACTACTTTAAACTATAATTATAAATGGCCCCTCGAGATAAAAGTAACACGCGTAAGTCAACTTGGACCTAGCTAGAAATATTTCCTTGTTCGGTCAGCCAAGAGGCGTCACACTTTTTTATCATAAAAAAACTTGACACTTTTATACGTATGTATATAAACTGAATGAAATCACGTTATATGTTTTATCCGAAAGAACAAACGAGAAAGTTCGTTGTGTAATAACAACGCTTTCGGAAAGCCATTTTCTTGTGGCTTAAAAATTAAATATAAGATCTTTAATTTATTTATGTGTGTAAAAAACAAAATATATATTATTTATTGAATCGAAATACACGTAAAACATATACGCTGACTTCCCTCTTCCAAAAATATAAGAACACGCGATCGTTTCAAGTTGCGGGAAGCTCGATCTGTATAAATTACAACTTGTATTCCAGGCTTGACATAAAAAAAAATCTCTTGTTGTCTTATTTGTGTCAAGTCTCCGATTACATGAATATTGCACAATATGCGGTCGTTTTTTCGGCGCTTACACCGAAGCTAGAACATCTGTTGTACAGAATATCCGCACGCACATCCGAAACAATCATTCGACGAACTAGCACGTAGACCTGTACATAAGCTATCTCTTCCCTCTCCCGACCTCTAGTTTGTAAGGATATTTTTTGTACTCAGCGAAATCCTTCCGAGTGACAAAAAGTTATTGTGTCGTTATGCGATCGATTCTGCGACGGTCTCTGTAAGTAACGTGTGTTCACAGTGGCGTGTACGGGAGATCGACGTCCGAAACCGGTTTTCATTGGAACTAGTCGGATCCGTTGCGATATTTGGCGAAGATCGATGTAGTTACGCGACAAATCGAACTAAGGACATTTATCTTTCGCACCAGAGACATCACCGCCGCTAATCGTTCTGTACGTCCAACGAATTCTCTAGTCAATTTTTGCGGCAAAAAGAGCGTAAAGTAAATTTAAGAAACCTTAATTCTTATCTCACTCCTTATATATCTTATGTGTGAATTTGTTTTTTGAAAATCTAAATAAGATAAAAAAAAAAAATTTCTGCCTCCTTGTTTGGAGGGAAAAATTTTTACGCAACATAGATAAAAAATATTTTAAACAAATATGTGATTAATATGCCTGATTGCGAGAGACATGCAGATATAGTGTGTCCGTCGTGAGAAAAGAACACTTCAGGTATGCATCGGTGGAAGGAATTAACGACGACTGTTGCTCTTATCATGTAAATAACAGTCATAATGTTGCGTGTTTAACTTGTAGAGACGCGAGTTCATGTGACTACTGTAAATATAGCAACTCGGTTTAAACTCGGACCACGGATGCGCCGTTCCCACCTCTGAAATGAAACTCTCCGCCACTGTGTGCACGCGTCAGCGATTATATTCCAACGAGTGTAAGTAGGAAGCGCGTAGGATGGTGTTAGAAAGTCTACGCGGACGGTCTACGTTTAGGATATGCATCTGAAACGTCAGTCATTTGCGTCAAATTACATTTCACCGTGTTTATACCTCATTTAGTATAATTCTCGGTCTGTAAACTGCATTAAACACAATAGTTAGATGAAGGCAAGTAAAACTTGGAACAAATTTTGACAACGTTGTTCTGAATTTTTATTTCACCGTGAAAATGCGCATTCTGCACGTTTCGTTCGTAGACGATTGTAGATATTCAACATGCGAACAAAATAAATACCGATCTATTATTGTTGTAAAAAAAAGAGAAATTACAAAATTAACGCGCTAAATGTTTCTTTTTTGTATGTATATTCCAAGATGTATTTTTGAGCCGTTCTTTAGATTTCGCGCAAATCGTACTCGTTGACAGAGAAAAAAGCGTAACTATGACGGGAGCTCGTTATCGATATCCGATTGATTGTTAATTGCATCCGTAATCCGCGTTTAGTGGATTTGTAATTAGTATAAATGTCTAAACCATTAGTCGGCGAATAATTGCTTATGCAATTAACAATTTTGCGGTCGACCGGGATTAAGAATAGCCATCTCTGAAATGTGTGTTGCTCTCTCAATGTTCAATTACTCTGAATGGGGACGTTTCTAGGTGACAGTTGCATATGAACGAAATTCGTGTAACACACGTACATTCTAATTTATTTTTGTTGTGCTGCTGAAGTCAACTTGATTATATTATCTTAATTATAACAAATATTGTGATATTTGAAAATATTTTATATATTCTTCGTCCAAAAACTATCATTGTTATACTATGTTTGATTTCACCTTGTAAATATCGATCATTGTGTCTCTAGAACTGATCCCCTGTATATTTATTTGTATAAGTCAAGACAATTCGTAAAAGTCAAGCTATATAAACCTAATTGACTCAGGAGAGAAAATACAAATCAATTTGAAATGTGTACGCACAACTCCGACAAACATAAAGCATTTTCACTCCGGACAAACAACATTCAATATACCTGATCGAATAGATTTTTCATTTTACGAAAATTAAACAAATTAATTAATGTAATAATAGAGTACAAGCGAATTATTAATGAGATGTATTCGTTATTACGAGTTTGATTTAACAATGCACCTTATTAGATTGGCGTGATTCTTTATACTTAAATTGCTAGATAAAAAATTTGCCTGAACATAGCGGACTAAATAAAAACAAGTATACACACATTTCTTCTAACAACGTAGTGAATATTTGGGTAAAAATTTGCGTGTCAATTGTGTTTCTCGAGGCACCTAATTCCGTTCACGAGGTCGTTGAAAAATGTGAAGTTGAATAATGAGTTTTTAGATTAGCTTAATCTCGCTGACACCGGTGATAGTAAGATTTGCACACACATATGTACTACACATTTTTCTGCAGCGTCGGATTTATGATTTTACGCGTTTAAACTCTTTAATAATAAACAAAACAAAAAAAAATGCTTTACAATCATAACATAACAACCCACACGAGATATTTTATATAAACCTCTATCAGATATTCTCCTTAGACGCATGAAGTTATATGGATGTTCAACAGACGTCTAATGGACCTTATGTCTGTGTAGAAATATACTGTGTAAAAACTTTAAAATCTTTTTCTGCTGATTTAAGTTTTAAACTCAGTACTTCCCTCTTTTGAGAGAAAAAAAATTAAACCACAAAGAGATTGAATACATCATGTACTCATAAATCCGCCGCTGGACCTTAATAAAAAGTAGTGCCGCTTGTATGCGATTGATTAACGGTTAATCGTTTGTGGAAAGTGTAATTCGCGACACAATAAAATCCAGTAAAAACCAGTGTAATATAAAGTTGAAAATACAATGTCTACACTTTTTATTCTTTATCTTTATCTTTACTTGAAAATATAATTTCCAACTTGTCTAATAGATTTTACCAAAGCGACACTATCACAATATATCGTATGCATAAGTATTTAGTTTCTATTAAATTTGGAAGACACAATTTACATATATTATCTGAAAGTCTCTATAGCTTTATTTTGTCAAATATAATTTTTTTGATAAATCATTCTTTCCCATTTTCCACTGACGATCAAAATTGCGTGCTATTTTAATGGCGTGCACGTTTTTTTACGAAGAAACTAGAATAAGTAAGATAAACACAAGCAAAATGAAGAGAGGATGTAAGGTGTGAAAAAAACGATTTGAGTGTCTTTGATGTATTGTCTCCTCTCTCTCTCTCTCTCTCTCTCTTTCTCTCTCTTTCACGGTGTCCTGCAGAGTTCTGTATAATCGTTGTAACATAAACGGCATCAGTGACGATCGCGCACGATCGAGCAACTCGTATCGACATAGTAATTAAACACGATTTCTAGGATAGCGTAACGTTTAACTGGGCAACCTATGAGTCACGGTGTTTAAGTATAGCGTTCTTTTAGATTTTATATATCGCGTGTGTGTGAAGAATATATGCAAAGAAGAGCGCGTGCGACAGCGAAGGTGTGCGCGTGTAAATGCGTGTGAAGCGCACGCGTTACAGAATTTAGGTCCGACAGGTCAATAAATCGTATTTTCGAAATAAACTTTGTTCTATAAGGTTTTATTTATTCTCTCGGTACTTCTCAATTCCTTTTCCTTTCTATCTCTCTCTTTCTCATGCCATAATATATGATTAACACTATTAGAAATCAGTGCGATTGACATATGCGGACACTACGCATGCAATATAAAAGTTGTTCCTTTTAGCTACATAAGTGCATACATATATCTTCATATAAATTACATGTATGAAAATTCTTTTTAAATTTAGCATTAATAAAAGTAATGACATTTCGTGAAGAAAATTAGTAAAACCATAAGTATATAATTTAACTTTGTTAATTATATAATAAAAATATGGAGATTTATTAGATAGATTAAGAAGTTGTAGCTAAAAGAAACAAGAGTGAAATGTGACTTTGTGACTCATATTTATGCCGGTCCCTGCGTTGTCCATCGATGTATCTTCCTCAGTAACCTTCCTCTCGATCTCCCTTGGAAGTGGTCCAGCAGTCTGCGTCGTCTCACGTAATTGTAGATATATGTATGATAGCACTTTTTTCACTCGCGACGCGGAAGACGCGCATATACGGTGATGAAATTGTAATTTTACTAAAAAGTTCAAGATCTACACTTTTCTAAAGTTCACATAATCACTACCGAATTTTTTAAAAATATTACTTAAAAAGTCCAAGATCTACACTTTTCTAAAGTTCACATAATCACTACCGAATTTTTAAAAAATATAACGATATAAAAACTTGGTTAAAACGCGAATAATAATAAAAAACATTGTTTACACACTTGAAAAAAAAATATTTTTTATAACGGTACGAGTACTTCGGTTTATCTTTAAACTGAAATTATGTATATGTTTTATAATTAGTACAACTAAAAATCTACACCCGATTTGCACTGATTTCACACCGTCACCAAAACCCTAAAGTATACATACCAAGCGTTGGCTACCTTTTGCATAATACCGCACTCTGTAACAAGAATAAAATTTTTTCCTTATTGTAAGAGAAAGAAATTTATTTGTGAACATCAATTGTATCATAATTTTCTAAGAAAATAAATTTAATAGTTTCAAAATAGTTTTCATATTTAAAAACGATAAAATGATTATAAAACATACCTTTGTGCCAGCATCCGATTGTCCAAACCTGCATTGCCTCGTTCGGTGCTGTAAACATCTTCATACAAAAATCCGCATCTGAAACAACGAATATAGGAACATTATTAAAAAAGCAACCTACAAATATATATATATATATTTAAATATTTCTTAGCAAGTACTACTTACTGTTCTGTAATAATGTTGCACAATTGTCTAAAGATCTGATGCTACAATCTTGTCCGCATCTGAAACAACGAATATAGAAACATTATTAAACAAGCAAGCTACAAATATACATATATTTAAATATTTCTTAGCAAGCACTACTTACTGTTGCACGATTGTCTGGAGATCTGATGCTGTTTGCTATAATCTTGTTTTTCACGTTGCAGCGTTGATCGTGTTGTTTCTCGCGCAGAAACGCGAATCTATTTTGCCGTAATGTTCAACGATTAGCCGTGATGCTAATTATGCATTATTCCGAACGCTCGATACATTACGACACACGTACTACTAATAGTAGTGGCCGCGAGATGATAATAATCACGAAAAATAACGAGACAAATCGAACGTACTTGTGTTCCGTGTCGCGCGCCGACCATTTTGTTTCGCGCGCGGCGCGCTTCACGGCAGCGGAACCGGCCGCGATTTCATTGACGATTAATGTTACCAGCAAGTCGCGTGATATTAATAATTACGTGTTACCGCGAACGCCCGACACTATGCGAAACACGCGTATCACAGATATTTGCGCGCGAAACGACATTAATCGCAAGAAATGCCGGAGTAATTCGTACGTACCTCTGTTGCGCGTCTCGCGTCCGCCATACCTACCCGCCAATTCCGAGTGAAGTGCGCGGAGTTCGAGAATCGAAGTATCGAATCGACGGCGCGGCAGAGCGTGCGCAGAGCACGGAACTAAACCAAATCAATCGGTAAGATAGTATTTTCACTTATCGCTTGAGTTGGTGTATGTAGTTCCATGAATATTATGGCGCTCGTGCACAAAATATGTAAAATGTGCCTGTAACCGCTTCTTTTAGTACATACATAGCTACATTCAGCAGAACAAGCTTTGTAGCAATTGATCGTGATTGGTTCTTATTTTTGAAACCAACAAATCAACGTCAAAAGTGTTGACAAGACGACAACTCAAAACACTGGCCGCGTTCAGTAATTGTCCAGTGGAGTTTTGGCCGCAGTAAGTAGATTTGGAAAATAAGACTATAAGAGATTAAAATTTATAAAGCGCGTTGTGTGTAAAACAATTGTCTATGTAGAATCGTCTAGAACGGAATTGTCTAGAATCTATACGAAGAATGAAACGATATGGCTTAATTGTTTGTGCTGGTTTCTTCATATTTATATTTCTTTGTTTGTTAATGTTCTTTAATACTTATCTTTTTTTAGTGTATAGACTACGTCTTACAGTAGTCCTTGAGCTATATCAGCACTAAACCTACTCTTCTTTTATAATGTTATCAGTGAAACAATAAGCGAAACAATCAACGAAATCGATTAGTGATAACATTTGTATTAGTTCTGTATGCTCAGTTGTGGTGATGATCAAGAATTCTGTTGGTGTTTGGCTAGTGGATAATCAATGATACTTAAAGATGCATCACAGGTTACAAAAAGGTAAATTGCTTGTTTATTTCTAAGTTCTTATGTGAAAAGTATTGATAAAAAAATATGTATATATAAATATATGTATATTTGTTTTTATTCAAAATGTATTATATTTGTTATACTGCCAAATCTAAATATACTTTAGACTTTTGTTTTTATTACATAAAAATTTTTCATAATTATTCTTTTATGATGTGTTGCAAAAATATATAATGTATATATAAATATAGGAATTAAAATCAAATCAATTAACTGTTTAAATTTGTTAAATTCAGATTAATTGAAGTGAAGTAAGCAAAAAGAACGCTACTACTACTACTACTACTAAGGCATGTAATACTGGGAGAGATGCTTTATTTTTAAGACACTTCGTGCCTGTTTATCGTACATTCCTGTGTGATTGTCAAGAGTCGAACGTTACATATATATAACAGACACGAGCCGGACTATTTGGAGTATTGTGGAGTGTATAGTAACCCGTCTACGAGTGATCGTTAACAAAACGTGCAAATATCATTTTGTCAACACGATCATGTTATCCTATTTCTGGTGAAATACGTTGTAGGACGGCGATCGAAGAAATGTAAGTGAAGTTACATCAATAACGGCGTGTAATTGATCGTCGTGTAATATGAGCGATTTACGGGATTCACGCTACTTCAATGATGCATGATGTTACGTCGAAGGAAAAGATATAGCGCATCTCTCTCTCTTGCTACTTCTATTTCGCGTTCTCGCTCATTGTCATCGAGTGTTGTGTGTGATGAACCGACCTGATAACCTAACCTAACACCTGCTGTAAACATCAGGTATTAACTGTTCAAAAATTCAGTTATCTTCGGACCGATAATTCGCTATCCTTTATTTTCTAGTATCCTATACGCCGCCTACATTCGGAAACATTTAAAATTTTAGCAAGCTTTCAAATAAAGGATAACGAATTTGTATTATAATTATAATACTGCGTGATTTAGAAAGATTTAAAAGTAAAAAGTTTGTAAAACACAAATGGCACGACGCATGCATCGTGCTTTGCGTCACGTCATTTGCGCAATGTCATGCCACGTTTCAAAATCATTAAGCGTTGTCGCAGAATGATCGCGAACAATCGACAGCACGCACAAAACGCTAAAAAAACATCAATCGAGTCCTTTTTTCATGTAACACTATGTTTCAAATAAGATCAATGTCGCGTAAGCGACTTGGCAATCTTATTTGATTTTTTCAATTTTATTTTGTATTTATATTCTATTAAGTTAGTGAATTTTTTTTAAATTGTATTGTTCTTTTTTTTTTCAAATTGTATTAATCATGTATGATTGAGAATCGACCAGAGAGAAGAAAATATTTTCTAGACATGTGTACGTTTAGAAAATATTAGAACTTATCTCTGTTTTTTTCCCAGTCCACGTGACATCATTTTTCCTAAATTAGTCTTTTGCTTGTTGTTACTTTACCATGATAATTCTTGTATCTAAAAAATCTTAGTCAAAAAAGAGGTCTCTGCACAGTCAGGAAATAGTTCTGTGGTGAAGTTTGCAAGGTGACGTGTAGGTAGCGACAAATCTGTTGCTGATCCTCGTGGCCGCCACAATTTGATTATTACTCACGCTTCGACATAATCCATCGTTCATCACGCGATCCTGTCGGAATCATCAGATCATATACAGAGAGGTGCGGCTACAAAGAAGCATTATTTTTAGGACGTGCCACACGTTTCGCGTAAATAATATGTCCCACCAGCAAGCCTGACGCTGAGAGACACGAAATAAATATGGTTAGTCACCGACACGATTTTTATTCCGTCTCGTCTCGTTACGATGTTACTACCCTTTTTGAAGCGTCCCAGTTATTCTCATAAGATGATTTATTCGTGAAATAATTATTTGAGAGTTAGTCACATTGTTAAATACATGTATGTTAAATACAAAATCATAATATAGAATCATATAAGTATAGAATCAAATATTAAATAACATGTGGAGAGGAGTATTATAAAAGACAAATATAACTTATAAAACTTAGATGTGTATGTATCAAAAATTGAGTCCTCAAAAACAAAATAATATTGAAAATTTCAATTAATTATTGACTTATTTAAGCAAATATATAGGATGTTGATAATAATATGTTTGAATGCATTCAACTGTTGTATTGATAAATAATAATTGATAAAGTTATATGTGTGAATTGTAATATGTGTGTGTATGTATTATGTTTGTACATAAGTATGTATGTATGTATATGTTTTATATCAATATAATAACACATTTCAATATATTTTTGTGAATATAGGCAAGCAGATTAAGAAAACTGACTACAGATGAAAGCAATTTGACGGAAAAACGACATAAATCTAACGCATACATAATGTTTTGCTGGGGCAGTGCTATTCATGGAGAACTGGGGTTAGGTGGCATCGAGGATGAGAATATATTCATGCCTCGAAAAGTAGATTTTATAGAAGCTGATAACATTGAACAAAGTAAACTTTTATTTGTCTAAACAATAGATTTATGTATTTGTTGTAAAATTATAATCCAACATTTATAGTTGCATGTGGAGAAAATTACACAGTAGCTATTACAAAAGATGGAAAAGTGTATTCCTGTGGTAATAACGATTATGGACAACTTGGTCATGAAAAAGCAACAAAAAGGTTACGTGAGTATAATAAAATTTTCAATCATAACTGTTATGTTAAATATCTGGTATTTTATGAGAAAATATCTTAGCAATGTTTACTAAAAGTTGTAAATTTTGTACATAGAGTTGATACCTGATTTAGAGGCATTTGCATTCAAGAAAATAGCTTGTGGTAATAGTCACACCTTGGCTGTGAATGAATGGGGACAACTTTTTGGTTGGGGTAATGATGAGCTGGGCCAATTAGGTAATATATATGCATATAGTCTGTACTATTTTTTATAACATATATTAGTTGCAATTGTAATAAAAATAATGCAAATATTCTTTCAGGGTTAAACAACAATGAACAAACAAAACGCATACCACGCATGGTAAAAGCAATGGCTACAAGAGTGGTAGTACAGATTGCATGTGGTAAAGAGCACTCAATTGCTCTGACAAACGATGGAGAATTGTATGCTTGGGGTAGTAATAAAGAAGGACAACTAGGAATAAGTGAAGATATAAGCATAGAAAGGAAACCCACAATAATTTCATCATTAGCTGCTGTACCAATTGCATTTATTGCATGTGGAGGATATCACACCATAGTCATATCAAAATCAGGTAAATCTCTAGAAACATTATTTATACATAAGCAATTAGATACTTATATAGTTCGACTCTACGCTAACACAGATTTCTGTTTTTGTTGTTTCTTTGAGCAGGATCTGTGTTTGCCTGGGGGCGGAATGTCTTCGGGCAATTAGGACTAAATGACACGAAACAGAGAAACTTGCCATGTAAATTGCGTACTTTGAAAAACGCAAAAGTGTGTTATGCCGCGTGTGGTGAAGAATTTACTGTATTTTTAACACTGGTAGGTTTTATTATCAAATTAAATTGTATTCTTTTTGAAGTTGAAAAATGTTCTTTTTTACAAAAAGTAACTTTCCGTGGGAAACATTCTTTCAGGATGGAGGAGTATTTACTTGTGGTGCTGGAATGTATGGTCAATTAGGCCACGGGAACAACATGAATGAGATCTTACCGCGACAGATAATGGAACTAATGGGTAGCACAGTAACACAAGTGAGTTATCTTCCATAAAATTATAAGTTTTGTTTATATGATTACTTTTATATAAATTTATAAACATATTTACTTTCCATTTATGCAGATATCATGTGGTAAAAGGCATACTCTTGCCTTAGTTCCGTCTAGAGGTAAAATTTATGCCTGGGGTCTAGGAGGTGCAGGGCAATTAGGTAATCGCGCATCTCAGAGTGCCACAACGCCACAAGTCGTTCTAGGACCATGGTCGTCTCGAAATGGATCATCCATGCTACTCGATTCATATTATACTTCTCAGAGTGACTGTGTCGTTAAGCACATCTTCAGTGGTGGCGATCATTGCTTTGCAACTATTGTACCAAGAAAAGTGTGTTTTCTCATATTTTCACGCAGCTTTTTATTTCAGTTTTAAGTTTAAATTAGCTGCGACGAAATATTTTATTTCGTTTTTTCCGTAGTAATATGTGTATTTAAAACAAAATTATTTCTGCTTAAATATCTGCAGGATAATATAGAACCAGATGACTGTAGAATATTAGGGTCAACTTCCCAAATTCTTACAGTGACACAGGAAAAGATAGCCGAATTTCATGAGTTCCCGGCAGGCGCAACGATTGAAAGTCATGAAGTAATGACGTGAGTAAAAATAGTATATTTTATAAAAACAAATTTTGTGTGTGTGTGTGTGTGTGTGTGTGTGTGTGTCTTCTCGCGAGTAAGAGTGCAATTTTATTTAACGTTTTCAGATACATAGAAACTGTATTCAGAAGTCAAGCGTGCATAAATGCATCTTGTTTACTTGCTAATGACGCTCATTATGGATGCTCAAGTAAACATCATGGTGTCGACATTGACTACACAATAAAATTATTTGGAAGTCTCTCTGAAGTGGATAACACCACAATTCAAGAACTGGTACATATAAAACAGATAATATATAAAGTGCTGCTCGATTTTTTTAATGGCAAAATTGTTTATGTTTTAGATTTTTGTATGTATAGCTCAAAGTCTAATACCATCCTTTTCGGTGTCTCCGCCCGACGTGGAAGCCTTGAGAGTGTACTTAATTTTACCACTTTATCATGGTTTCGCAAAAGTTTCGAACTCTAGTTCGTTACAAATACCATTTGGCAAGACTATGATGCGTCTGAAGTTGGAGGCTTCGAAAATTGTATGTACGTGGTGGACCAGTACTCCGTCGTACTATTACGAGAGATTGGTGAGGATTTACAAATCTATAGTGATGGATTTTGTGTCGCAAACCACAGACAAGGTAATGACACGGGATTAATCGCATAGAAAATCCGGGAAATAAATTCTTGAGAGTGCAATTTCTTTGAATCTTTTAAAAATCGTATAGTATTACTTACAACTAATGTTGCAAAGATACGAAATTTTATGAAAATAAATGATCTTGAAATTTTTTTTCTTTTTTCTGTGTATAGCAATATTAAATTAGAACATGTGTTTTACAGAGAATTACGTGGAATGACAGTCTACGCTGTGCTCTGGAACTGTTAAAAATATTATATAATCTAAATAAAGATAGGGATAATGAAACAGGCCTAATTGTGCCCTATGAGACTTTTTACTTGCATGAATTATCAGAATACATAGATATCAACGACGATTATCTTAGATGGATATCGATTGAGGTACTTGCAAGTGATTTTTTAAAGTTATTGTATATATAATGGTATTAGAGAATTCTTGTTATAATTTTTCAGCCTCAGCGAAGATTATACTTTTGCGATTATTCTTTTCTCTTCGATGCCGAGACAAAAGCTACGTTGCTTGAAACTGATCAGTCTATACAGGTATAAAAAAGAGAAACACGTATATTAAACTTAGAATATTTAGATAGTATGCATTTTCACAAACATATTGTACTTACTTTAGATGCAATCCGCGATGACTGAAGCAGCGTCACGGGCGGTCAGAGATATAGTGTTTGGTGTACCTAATCCGATCAACACTCAACAATACAATCAATATGTAATCTTGAACGTGTCACGGGAAAACATAGTCACAGATACTCTGTCACAATTACAACAATACGATTCCAGCGAATTGAAGAAACCACTTAGAGTAAGCATAAATTTTTATATATAAAAACAAAGGCGTTAACAAAGGCATAAGGAAGATTGATACTCTAGATATTATTTTTTTCTTATAAATTTTTTTTCAGGTTAAATTTTATGGCGAGGAAGCCGAAGATGTAGGTGGTGTAAAAAAGGAATTTTTCTTGCTGCTCTTGCGAGAGATTCTTGATCCGAAATACGGTATGTTTAAAGAATACGAAGAAACAAACACGATCTGGTTTAGCATAGACTCGCTCGAAGATCAAGTTATGTATTTCCTTATCGGAGTCCTTTGTGGTTTGGCTATTTATAACTTTACCATCATTGATTTACCGTTTCCGTTAGCCTTGTATAAAAAACTTTTGGGCGAACCAGTTGGACTGAATGATATAAAGGGTCTGTCACCAGTAATGGCTAAGTATGTCGTATATTTCATATATTTCTAACCATAACGTACATTCTGAAATATTGGTGCGCTTGAATGAAGATATTAATATACGTGCGTATTGAAAATTGCAGTAGCCTACAAAGTATTCTTGATTACAATGAAGAAGACTTTGAAGAGGTATTTTGTTTAAATTTTGAAATCACTAGAGAGGCGTTTGGTGAACAGATAAATGTCGAATTGTTACCCAACGGGAAGGAAATCTCTGTAACGTTAAAAAATAAGTGCGTATAGTCAACACCGATAGTGATCACTAGCAAAAAATCACTAGGCAAAAAAATGTGTTTGAAATGTTTTCTTATCCGCAGGCAACAATATGTAAATCTTTATGTGGATTATATACTGAACAAATCCGTGGAGCCGCACTTTAGTTCATTTTCCAAGGGTTTTCACAAGGTGTGCGGCGGAAGGATTCTAAAACTCTTCCATAGTCACGAACTGATGTCACTGTTAATAGGAAATCAAAATTACGATTGGGAAGAATTGGAGAGAAATGCCAGCTATAAAGAAGGCTACACGAAAAACGATCCTACTATTGTACTCTTCTGGCAAGTCTTTCACGAATTGTCGTTGGAGGACAAGAAAAAATTCTTACTGTTCTTGACAGGCAGCGACAGAATACCTATATGGGGTATGAAGGCTATCAAGGTAAGAACAGAGTAAGTTGTATGGTTTCAACAACGTTGTAATGTGTAAAACGAATAAACTCGCTAATTAATACTCTTTGTGGTAGATAATAATACAACCAATGACGGATGAGCGGTTTTTACCGGCGGCACATACGTGTTTCAATCTACTCGATCTACCGCGTTATCAAACAAAAGAAAGATTGAGATACAAACTCCTACAAGCTATTCAACATAATCAAGGATTTTCGCTTGTGTGAAGGTGAAACATAAGAAGCCTTTTTAGCTAACGATTGTTAACTCTATTTGCATATTAAATTTGTCATATAAATTTGAAAATGAAATATTGATCCAAAATAATAAGTTCCTGATATCACAACTGCGATACCTTCATACAAATTTCATTCGCACATATAAACCTATAACTCAAACCAGAATTGGCGCTAAGTCGAACTTTTGGGTCAATTTTAAAGGCGTGTTAATGCCCGCTATATTCTCATCTCTCGTATAAATATTAGCGTTAAACCATTTGTATAACCACTTATATTTGTATAACAGATATTGAACGACGTTTCTGAGAGCGTCGCACACTTATTCTGAGAGCTGATTTCACCATTTCCAATTAATTTAATCGGCGAGATGATGAAACTTGCACTGTAGAATAACAGGTTCGTTGAAATGAAAAGAGAGAATGTAGCGAGTCGTGAACGGCCAAAAATCGGCCCAAAAGTTGGTTTTAACTTAAGTTGGTTTAAGCTTTTCGATATCTAGTCAATAAAAATGAACGCTATCATTTAATGCGCGCCTAAATCAGTAGTCAGTCAGCGCATAAAGTAATGTATATATAGGAAGCATAAATAAACTGACAATATTAGAATCTGGCACACTGTAACATACAAAGAAATCGAAGAAACTGTGCAAGCGCGAATTTGGAAAATATGTTATGTGATGAATAACATAGTCTCTGCAAAATATAAACTTGAAAACTCGCTGACCTGTAGCTTATGATTTAATTCATAAATATGCCGACTTATGATTACTCAGTGTTTTTATAATTTTCTGAAAAACAAAGTCTCAGAGATTTTTACTTTTGTAAAAGTAGAAATCCGATATAATATCGTGATATAAATTAAACTTGCTGCATCAACACATTTTATTTTTTATTATAATCTCAAACATAATAGAAAATTTGATGTGAGCTTGATAAAATTTTGCTGTATTATTATGAGACTTATATAAAACAATTGCAATAATGTCCGGATAACTGTTTTCGATTTAAGACTAAGACCGGATATTTGTAAGGGCATCAATATGTTTATTCTGTAATAAAGCTATGTATATAAGAGTGCGCATGACAACGCAGTAACAACGGTTATAATAACCGGATAAAATCGTATTTATACCGGATATTGCTATATGAGCTTCGATCAATGTTAGAAAGGAATTGTATTACTCACGCATTAGCGAACTTGTTGCTCAATGAATTTTGAGTGTTAGAAAAAACCTACAAGAATTTAATTTACAATGCTTAGATGTATCTCAATCAAGAAAGCGAGAAAGATGATATACTCAGGGAAAGTTATTTAACCAAGAATTGTTTTAACGCGGGGATCAGATGTGTTTCGTAACTGTTTTCAAAAGTTTTTACAATATTTTCAGGCACGTTGTTGATTTGAGAAGTATATTTTTACCCCATCATTACATGTTTATCATAACATGATAACATGTAATGATTATAACATGTAATGATGATAAACATGTAATGATAAAAGAACAAGTATCCAACCGGTTAACATAATCAATCGATTGAGTTCAAAATCAAGTTTTTTTATAGTTGATTAATTTCGTTTAGTTAAAACCTTAACGGAGTAGATGAAACGGTGCGATGATCTATTTTGTAACTTTTCTGCGCAGACAAATGTCGTGCGTTGTAAAATAACTGCGCAACGATAACGAAATTATCGTTAATAGTTACAGAGAGCAGGTCCATATTTTAAAATGAAAGAAATAAAATTAGTAACGTAATTCTGTTTCGTAAGATAAGAACTCCAAAACATTCATAGTGCATTCGTTCTTAATGGGCAAAACATTTTTAGGTTTATCGCGGTTTTTTTTAATAATACGACTTTAGATAATTTTAGATGTTTCGAGTTATATACATAGATTCAAGCTATATTCTTTTGTAATGTTGAGATTTCACATATATATAAACATGCAAACTATTTTGTAAATTGTTAATACTTATACATAGCAATGCCTCTTGTATTCTAAAATAAAAAAAAAATAAAAAATAAAAATAATTATCTATAAAATCAATGTTTCCTGCATATAATAATAAATTTATTATAAATTTCACAAAAATTAATATATATATTTATATCACATGTTATAATTACCTGTAATGGCGTCTGTTGATATTCTTATTTAAATTAATAAAGAGATATTTATTTATTCACAAATTAATATATTATATATTACATTTATTAAAAATTATTCGTCGGTTAGTTATAACGGGCAGACCGTTGCCGAATCGCGTTACAAAAAATGCGTCGCGCTTCGGTATGTAGATAAATATACAATCAATTATGCATTCATATAATTCGATCGTTTATTTCGTGTACTTATATTCGCTAGTCGTTACCATATCGTGACTGTTTTCGCAAAAAAGAAGTACAATCTGCCACTATCACTCGAAATCTTTTAAGCACCTGCTTGTGATCTGTCACTCTTATAATTTGTAATGGCAAGCGTTAGTTTTATAAATCTGTATTGTTTACATTTAATTCTATCACAATGAAAAAATACATTTTATCATAAATTCCCAAATTTGGAGATACGTTAACACGAGCAAAAATATAAATAATTTCTATTTTGTGTTATTATTTGTGTGTGTTTGTGTGTGTGATGTATGAACGCAGTGCTCACAAATAAGGGAATTTCTGAACGAAAATTGCCCAGATTGATAATAAACCGAATGCCATCAAATAAAGTTTGGTAGTTAATTAACGTTACCCTGAAAGATAAAAGGCAACCATTCAGTCTCTAAAATGTAAACGAGTTTGTTGAAATTCGAAATCTCTCTAAAAAAAACCTGAGAAGTGCATGAAGACAATACAAAAAAAAAAAAGAAAAGAAACAATAATAATTCTTTTCTGGACGATATTTTGTGAAAGTAGTAACACGATTTTGCAGATTTGATTGTTTTCAATAAATAAAAGAATTACGTGAGAAATTTTTTGAAGAGAATTATATTCATTGCGATAATTTCAAAATTTTTATGAAATAACATTATTTCTTTCTCCATGTGCCTCTCTGATTCTTTGCAGATCTCGAGAAGTCTGCGCACAGCAGTCCTGAACATCTCGATGACTTCGTTTCTTCTCGGCGAGAGAAGGCCCTCAGGGGCGATGCCTCGTGCATTTATTCGCGAAACCGGAATATTCACTAATGGTGATAAGCCGGGGTGAAATATTGGGTGCCTGGCGGAGCTCGATAGCCCGGATACGAGCTGTTCAAGGCGTGTTGCGCGAAGAAACCGCTGTAATCCTTTTGCACTCGACGCGGCCTGAAAACGGGACCTTTTGCGAGCTCCACTCTGGCGCGATTTTCCGCCTCAACCTGGGCCCTTACGTTGGCCGGCGGCCACTTCAGATCACCTCGCATGTTGCCTGTCGCGGGAGCCTTGGTCGCTGCTGGTTGAGCTTGGTACACCGGTGCAGGTGTCTAATAGTAGCGGGATATAAAGATAAAAAAATGAAGCACTGGATAAATTGCGATATTGAAACATTTCAAGAGAGAAATGTTATTTCTCCGTTGAGAAAAAACGTCGTTATATTTTAATATGTTCGACTCATTGAATTTATTCTATGCATTTCGTTTTGATTTGTATTTTTTGTTTTTTCCAAGTGTTAATAATAAGATCGCGAGTCCAGAAGTGTGCGAAAGATTTCGGTATTTCGTGGAAATCGCGAAAACATCTTGAAGAGCAACATTTTTGTTAGTGACGCGGGAAACATTATTCTTTGAAGTCGGATTAGAAACGGCGAGATATTCTTAGACATAAATTTCGGACAAGCGATGTAATCGATGCTTTGCCCGAATGACGAAAACGCCGTATATTTAACGGCTGATATGCTGCCAAAGGCACAACCAGCACGCGTGCGATACACTTCCTCAAAAATATCATATTGCTCTCTGCAGTGCGTTACTTCTCTCTCTTGTTCTCTCGAGATTTCTCGTATTTTCGTAAAATTTTCCTGCGGTATTATGCGCGAGGCTCGTAGGCGTGTGTGATATTGCTGCGTTATTCTTAGCAGAATTACATTCGTTTAGAAAACGTAACGCAACATCGAACATAAACATGTCGACGCGTTTCGCTGCCGATAGTGAATCTTTAATATTACATAAAAAAAGCGTCAAACACGTTTTCAAAAATATATATAAAAGAAGACAAAAAAACATACATTTGTTAAAAATAAATTATTTGTCAATGGATTTTACATTTCTCGAACTGCTGGATTCTCACCTGTGAAATAGGCGGCTCAGGACGCAGAACGATAGTGGAAGGTGGTGCTTCGAACGCCGCAGAAGGCGGTTGATTCGGTAGTCTCTGCGGTGCCCGGTCGTAGGGATCCTGAGGGTGTTGCTGAAACGCAAAAGATCCTTTTAAAATTTATCGTATTCGGAGTCGCGAGTCAGTCACACTCATGCAAAACTATATCTGTACCACCGTTAAAAAACGTCTTACCGTGCCGAAATGTACATAACTGACATATATATATATATTTTTTATAATTACTGACAATTGGTTGGCCATAAACATATGTAAAGCACAATCCCCGTGTCCAGAATTGCAGGCAGTAATGCTCGCTATGTCTCTTACCAAGAGTGAGAGTCCTCAGGCTCTTCCGCACTTGCGAGGGACCATCGGTCACGTTCACATGCAAGCCACCACTTACCTGCCAAGACTGAACCTGTTGCTGCTGTTGCTTCTGTCCCGGAAATGGAGGTTGCTGTTGCAACAACGGCGAGATCGCCGGAGGTGTCACCGGCGCCCAGTTTCTGGGTGTAGTTGCTGTTTGTTGTTGCTGGAAGTGCGAGGGCTGTCGCAGGAGCGTGCCGCTAGGACTGATCGGCGACGGGGACGACGGAGCAGCGCTCTGTGTTGACGACCGTGCGACCGTCGAGGGTGGTTGGGGTGACGGACCTGACGAGGGAGAGCTGCTCTGGAAGGAGCCGAGATCACCGTGCCCACGGGTCTTATCGGAGGAAAATAGAGATAATTTTGTATAGAAACTCGAGCACACAAACGGACTCTAGCCCGCTGCTTTCTTGTTGAAGAAGAGAGAGATGATAGTACGAGAGAGTGGTAATTTTTATATTTACGCGAATCCGCGAGACGGTACGGAAAAATATGTATAATCCCTTTTACCTTTCGACCCTACCTCTCGACGATCACAATGGTGGATTTCGCGATTTCGCTCAAAAGCGATCGGATCATGTTGGATATGGGAAGAAATAAACGTGAAAAACAAATACATAAAAAGAAACACGTAACGAACATCGTTGCATTCACACGCATGGCAAGATGCAGGAGAAGCTATGTCGCACTAATTGGAGAGAGATAAATAATATTACGAAAAAAATGCACATACAACACGTAGACATTCAAAAAAATATCCGTATATGTGTGTGCGTGTGCGTGTGTGTTTTCGCAATGCAAAAGTGTCCTTTTGGATGTTATCGTTTGCTCAGATATTACAGTTGTTTCGTATTTCTTTATTCTCTTTTTGAAACGATAAGATTCTGATATCCCACGAAAAAAGCATCAAGTTTGCGTAACAATTGAGTTTTTTTTTCAATTTACTTGCATATTATATAAGCTTGAGAATTTATCTTGCCACTTGCTGCCTTTTTCCTTATCAGAGCGGCGTAAGCATGTGCTGGTGTTTTAATTATTTGTTGTCTTACCTTCGCTTGGATGGCAGCTTGCTCCACGTAATCGTAGTCTTGATCCTCTGGAGGCGGCGGCCAAGCTACTCGCTTGAGATCTGAGAAATAATAGAGATAATAATAATAGAGATTTGTGAGGGTCTGTTGATGTTTTACTTAATCTATTTTTTCTCATTACACAGTAATCATCAATGATCGCAACAATCCTACGTGACTCGATTCATAGATTTTATCGTCTTGCTCAAAATAGTATTTAACGATGTACAATCTTAATGTGCATCAACATTACGCAGCTCTCTTTACGCCGAATAACCGCGCCGAATTCAAGCATGTTGCAACACAAACGGTCAAACGGTTGCAACACGTATGGGGTCGCGCGTCGTTAATCACGAAATGCAAATTCGCTGGCAACTAATAAACACAATTATGGATTCTACGCGTCACGTACCGTTGCGAATTCACAGCGTGAGTTTCCACCGCGCTGCAACCCCAACGAGGAGGACACGACTCTGCCAAAACGAACACCCGCCAACTACTAAACGCTATGGCGGAGTCACCTGTACCTTTCATTATCGCGGAAACTAGCTGGCTACCGATTTTAGAGTCTTTCTGGTAACTGGCCAAAAAGTGGGGGTTGACATTGCGCTCGATCAAGAAGGAGAGGCGGTCCGCGTCCTTGAAGAGGGCCAACGTCGCGTAAAGCAAATTACTTTTGACATATATTTCAATGATTTTATCTGTACGCCGTTAAATTTACACGATAGAGACGTTTTAACATCATTATGTGTTTCTCTTTGTTTCTGAAAAAATTAGATTGTTGTAATCTTTTTGTAGTTATCAGTGAAATTAACAGAGAGAGTTTCTTCGTCTTTCGCTAATATTTATATATATATATATATTGGAATTTTATAAAAACTATAAATTTCTCCGTATCTTTTTTTTTATTTTTAACGGAGAATTAATGCAACATACAAAAAAATACTCAATAAAATACTAACAAAAAAATTCTCGAGTACAAAGATCGGCGTTTACGAACTGAAAGACTCATGTGTTTCGCGCAAAGTGGTGTTACTAATCTAGCAAAGTTACGTCTTTGAGCAGCAGCCAAAGCAATAATGCTTACGCGGTAGAACAAGAGTATAGCTGCGTCATGTTAAATTGAAAACGATACACCGGCGTCGGTTTTGGGAAATTGATACTGATGATCGATCATAGACCGTGTAAGTGACTGGGATATTTGCATTTGTGAATCATCGTGCTTTCTTACGATGTAGACAACAATAGACATTCATAAATTAGATCCAACTTTTATTTGTACCGCATTAATTTCTGTTATTTATAAAAATGTAGAAATTCGAAAGAAGATTGAGACTTTAAGGCAATTCTAATTGCTTATCATTTCTGGCATACACAAAACTTGTTTTGAACTTACTAGGCTGACCACCGCGCTGTCTCGCTTCTTCTTCTTCAAGCATACGTAGAACTGCGCTGTTCTGCAGATTCGCTGGTTTGGCCAACTGGTTGAAGTCGATTCTGAAAGAAGAAAATCACGTTCAAGCGCAAAATATTACACATTGATAATATACAGCTATACAAAACATGTTTTACAGTAAATGCAAAGACTGTAGAAACTTGTGTGTTGTTTCTCGATTAATATTTCTATTTTTTTAAATTTTGATAAACTTAAAAAAATGTTTTTTGTTCTTATCCGTGCATCACCTCTTTGTGGCGATCATCATTGACAGGGGAAATCTCGACGCGGCGAGGATACAAGAACCGGCGCGCGCTCACGGCCTATCAAACGCGAAACTAAGTCAAGTACGAAGAGACGCGGGTTATAACACACAACCGTCGTCGGCTTCGCGCAGGCCGACAACGAGTCCGGCCTCCGTCGGCCGTTTATTTCTAACCGGTCGGTGATTCGACTCTCTGAAAATAACGCACCGCGTCTGTCAGTGACTGACGCGAGAAACGCAATCGACGCCGCGACAACGGCTGATTCACACGGCGTCGTCGCGCGACTGACATCGCATCGGCTGATCACGCGGGCACGTGGACTGCAGATGCAGGAGGCTGATGCTCGATGATTGACGCAAGGTGGTCGTTGACTCTAAGTTGTCTCGACAATATACTGGTTCCGTCAGTATATTCTCCCGCTTATGAGTCAGTTTTAAGTAACGTAAAACAATAATAAAAATCAGTCAGTAAGAAAGATGTGGAATTTTGCATAGCACAAGAAAATAATTGAACGTACCCGACAGCACCGTTGGCTAATACTTGAGTCTGTTTATCCAGAGTCTCTTGTATCGCTTGTGGTGAATATAAATTAATAGGAGAATTGAACTGTTTGTTCACAAATCTTTTTTGGGTGGCCATGGTGTAATTAATCTTGTCTCCAATTGTTACTGTAACATACATATAAAAGAAAAATGAGATAAATCAGAAAATGCTTGCAAAACAAAAAGCTGGAAACCTAGGATGTGGAAATCAATATATTCTACGTCCGAAACGTACTTACATTTTTCCTCGTTAGTTTCAATCACTCGGAGTGACATTATACGATATTATGTGACATTATTTGCTTAAGCGTGTCGCAAGTGGCATTAATCTGTCATTGTCGCGCTGTTTGCACGCGAATTCTGCCAAATTTTTCGCTGTATCAGAGAATCTCTCGCAAATATATCTGTGTTTTATGACAAACAATTGCGCGTGTGCGAATAAAATTCCGAGCGGTAATTTACACAAAATTACAGTTATTAATCAACAACAAGTCTAAGTAACATGATAAACGAATATCCTTATTCGACGCGTGAGTCACACGCGTGTATCGCGTTCCAAATTGATCGCGACGTCAAAGAGCAAAACTTTTAGAGAGAAGTGGGTCACAAAGTTGTCATCGCCCGAAAATCGTTTAATGATTGTTTGCAAATTTTGTGCGATTCTCTATTTTCTATAACTACAGCAAAGTATTATTTCTAGTAGTGATGCCAAGAAATTCGCGCAGGGATGAGCGAATCGAATATTCGATCGGAACAAGCGGTTTATTGCGCAAAACATATTATTTCAGTCGCATATGTCTGACTCCTCTACAGACAAGACTGAAGACACCGATTCTTCTCGTAAGTTCACTGACACATACTCTACCCCTGAAATAACCGAGATGCATTTTCTGTTTATCGCGTCTTGCGTTTAACGCAAAAAATACTTTTCGCGTAACAAACGACATCTTTATCATCCCTCTCGTAACATTTTACATCTCTCTTTGCGCGCTGTAGAAAAACTTAATGTCGCGAAAGCCCAAAAAAAAGTAAAGACACTATCGGGAGCGAGAATTTGGAAAAGGGAAAGTTTCTCGCGTGAATTTATCGGAGTTGTTGATGTCTTTGTCAAAACAAAAATATGCATCTACATCTCTTTCCTCACTTGATGCTCAGAATACAAATTCTCTGTATTTCAACAAGAAGTAAAATATGTGTCATTGCGTATCTCTCTCTTTTGTGGAATCGCAGTGATCTAATTCTAATGCGTTTCTCTGGCAATCTCGCGCACGCGTTTCGCATTTTATTCATAACTTTGAGTATTTATATATATTGCTCTCTCTTCCTATATAAACAAGTCTGAGATAATACGTAATTTTTTATAGGCGTTTTTTCTTTCTGTTTAATTGTGTTTTCTGACATCTTTGAAGACAAACACAAGAAACCTGTTTAACTCATCGAAAATCTCGGATTCTCTCTGACGCGTCCCTGTTGGGCAGCCATCAGTGGCCTACCGTGGTTATTTTTGCCTAGAAATTCCTCCGAATATATCTACATCGTCCGCAAAATCTCTACTTCTCCCTCCTCTTACCAGCTGTGGATCTTTGGAGCGCGCGCGCTTCTCCGGGTATTGAATTACATTACAGCTCGCGCCTCGTGAGAAAAATCGGTCGACATCAATAGCGCAAATGTGTGCCAGTCTAATCATTTACATGCTTATCAGTAATCGCTATGATAACTGTCGCTCGCGATAGTTCATTGATTAACTAATATAAAATAATATAATATCTACAACAAATTGATATAAAAATCTGATTGCAAAGTATAATGTAAATCGCGATCTCATCGGGATCTTTAACATCGCTTACATGTACACCGAGTCAGATTTCCTTAATATCAATCGATTAGTCCAGTTACGTAATTATCTCCCGAATAACGATATAATCAACAAGTGGTAATACTTGCTATCAGCCTATTATATGATTCGAAAAACTTTTCGACAGCAGAAACACAGTTCCTTTTCTGACAAAAAGTTCAAAAACTTATAAAAGACTTGTATGTACGCATGTCTCGATCAAAATTAATTAATTACAAAAACATTCTAAGATCTAGGTCGATTTACAATGTAATATTTACTTAATTCAATTATTGTTTGTGAAATCATATGCTATCGCAAGCAATCGCAAAGTTGTCGCATGACACGATCAAAAAAGAGAAAGTAAGGACTTTTCCGCATTGTGTGTTGTTTACAGACGTGACGCAGACGACGTTTATTTTTGGCTGATTATTTCAACAATACGCTGCAACGTTGCATATAAGTGGACTTTTGGCAATCATGTGACAGATTTGTCGGCGATAGTCAAAAATGATACGAATAGACAGGGCGACGTGTCGAGAATATCGCACAAATTTTAATCAATACTTCATATCTACAAGTCACGAAATGTTCCTCCCCTGATGTTGGAACGTCTTACTTTTGACAGTTTCTTTTTAACAAATAACAAATTATTTGTAACAATTTAAAATAAAATAAAATTCTTTTTTTAGTCACATAAAAACTGGAATTTATAAGAAAACAGCTAATCAGTCTCAATAAAAAAAAAAAAATAATAAACGTCAAAAACTGCGTTTAAATAAGTGCATGTTTATATCAAGGTTTTAAAAGATCTTCAACGATCGTGAATCATTCTAAATAATATATGCGCGTGAAACCGTTATTAATAGCATCGATAATTTTCACTCTTTCGGTTACAATTAATTGCGACGACTTGGCCTAAAATCTCTTGACAATTAGGCAGTTAAATGCCAAGACTGATAATTGAGTACAATCGCTTCGCCAATTAAGTAGCCAACTGTACAAAGATCGCGCGTGATCAATCGACGTCATTTTCGAAGTGCTACTTACGCTCTATTCGTTTTGACTTTTTTTTTTTTTAGATTTTATACATTCTTGATATTTCACACTTTTTCCTTGATCACCTATGCTCGCAATCGTTTCTTCTTTTTTTCTTTTTTTTTTTTTTTTTTTTTTTTTTTTTCCACATAACGCAAAGAAGATAACGATAATAATGACGATGATAACGAGAACGATGCGCCGAGAACGCGACACCTACCTTCGCGTTAATATACGTGGAGTACGCGGGTTTCTCGGTTGGCGAAACACACTGGACTCGCGGAAAAGCGAAAGCACCGGAGAGCAGCAAAAGACATCGTCGGGGAAACTCCCCTCCTTTACCCGGAACCGCCGAATTCGTTCTGTGCCCTCTTGTCTCTTCCCTCGTTGCGGTTATTTTCGAATTCTGAGATCTTCTCATTCTCTATCTTACTCTTTCTCTCTTTAACGCTCGTGGTATTCGGCGGATTTCCTGGCAATCGCGGGAAAGCCTCGCCTCGCATTTTCCCGCACTTCCCTTCCGAAAGTCCAGTCGCGCTTCGTCACGATCCATATGAGCTCGAGCGCTATGAGAGCACGTCGACGATCGCGCAATTGAAGCGTTTAATTTTAGTAAAGAAGCATGAAACATCATGTGACATGCCGCGTATATTCTTTTTTTTTCATCTTAATTTCTTTCTTGCAAAACGTGCGCAACGCACGTCGAATTTTATCGGAGTTGTCTTGCACAAGAAACATCACAAAACAGTTGTGACTAATTTGCGTTAAATTTAATAACATTGGAATCGCTGATTTATCGACGTGCGTTTCAAAAATCATAGAAGACTTTCTCGAATATTGTTGAGGAACACATTGCTTTCTCGATTATTTATGTATATTACGTCGCACTACACGTTTCTCGAAGTACATATTGTAAAAGTTTTTGGCAGAGAAAAGTTAAGACGTAAATCACGCATGAAGTACTTCAACATTTTCGCAAATAATCAAAACATAGATTACGTGCCAATTCTCGTACCTTCAAATATTAAAACATCTTGGAAACTTCAAAGCGCATTTATCTGAATCACGCATATATCTTGTTCTTTTTCTTCTTATTTTCCATTTACTCTTTTGTACTTAAAAAAATTTTACCTTATTTAAATAATAAGTTTAACAATCAATAACCACAATGAGAGAGAGAGATACCATCGTTCATTCTAGGCGCATCGGAACAAAAAGACTAACTGTCTATCATCATGTTTTATCATTTGTTAACTCCGACGAATTGTGTCTGCTAAATTTCTACCATGTTCTTACTTCGTTGAAAATTCTGCGCCATGTGGAATTGAAGGCAGCGCTCGTTGCCGGTAAATCGTACGCCATGTAACCCATCTCGCTAATGCAAACAAAAATAAATCCAGACGAAGTAGTTTGACGTCGTGCTTTGCCTTGTTTCCACAGTTTCCAGTTGTCTCGAGGGAAAACCACAGCGTGTCTTATATTGTTATAGTTAGTCGATGCTTTTACAAAGCGTCCATCAAATTGCAATAGTTACTGTAAATAATGATTTAATTTTAGCAGAAAATCTATGCTTCACACAAACAATTAATATTTTATGAAAAACAAGCATGTCATCCCTACTTATAACTATTTCTAATATTATTTACAGTCTTGATATTATTAAGACTGTGTGATCTATTAAATCTCAATTTTTAGATAACGCTAAAGAAAATTTTTAAAATAAAATTATCCCAACTCTTTCTCTTAAAAAATAACATTTTAATTATATAAAACGTGTAAAACAAAAAAGACAAATATGCGATTCTCATCATCTTATTTTTCGTGTCAGTCCTACAACCATATGAAAACTTTGTAATTAGTATATGCTCTTTAATTAGTGTATGAGGATTAAATAAGTGAAACTCGGCAGAAGCCAAAAATGTCACAACTATAACTCGATTCTATAGATCTATATCAAAGGCATTACACCAGATCTTCCGCTTATCGGCACGAAAATATTATCAGAAAGAGACGGAACTGAATGCAAGATGTGTCGATATATCTGCACATAAAGAACATGCAATTACAATGTATGAATTATTACCCGTCACACGCTTCATAGACAATATTTTCTACAAAATTTCTTTCTGATAGTGAGATCGGACAATTTCGCTCATGTCGACGAGCTTCAATCCAAAAAACTATTAATGAAACGTGCGGGTTGCTTACCCTTCGTTTCCTCAGCAGACACATGCCAAAATCTTGAACAGTGAAAGGAAGAAGTCGGGCAGAGCTCGCATTTCCCGCCGTTGGGAAGAATGGAAAATCAATAATAGCAATCGCCCTTACCGACTCTTACGCGCGCGGAAATTACCTCTCTTCCTGCGACGCAATTCGCGCAACCGCCATTTTCCTCTGTTTGTTTCTTGCTTACGTCCGCGCTGCTTGTCATTGCCCTCTCTCTCGCACTCGCGCGTGCGGTCACTGCTTTCTCCATCGGGATGTGCGCAGTGCTGCCATGTTCGTCGACGACAACGCCGCCGTTGTGCAGCGTGTTCGCCATAATGGACGACCGCCATTATAGATTCCGTTGTGAGTGACCGAGTATCTTCGCAATTGCGACTTCTCACGGAAAACTCCGTTGTCCGCGCCTTCAAGGATTTCGCTCCGTTTCACTTGTCGCAGATTCGAGGAAAGTAGAAGGAGAGATAAAAAAAAAAAGAGGAAAAGGGGTGATTTGGCTTACTTGAGCGAGAAAAACGCACGGGCAGATAAAGCAACGATGAAAACGTACAGCAGAAAAAAGGGCGACAGTCCGAGTAACGTAATCATCCATGTAAACGAGCTGTGCCGACTGTGCTTGGCCAAGGAGGATGAGATGGTGCCGATTTACGAAGACAAATCCCTGCCGGTGCCTCTGGCGTTGCGTATATACGCCTGCGTTAACGTCGAGGTGAGTTTTTCCCGAGGATCGTTTCGTCGCGTCGCGATTGACGGCAACGCACGACGATAATCAGCTGAGGCGTTTTCTCCCATCGAAAAATAGGAATCTAGTTTATCTCTCTGCGCGCACCGTATGGCCGCCTCTTGTATTATCTCCTCCTCCCCCTCTTGTCCGCGTGTGCCTGACTTTCGATCGGAGCACACACTTGCGCGTGTACTATGGCGGTACATATGCGATATCACATATTCATGCGTGTGTGTGTGTATACATATACACACGTCGGAGAGACGCGATGTCAGTGATACGACAATGCGCAAAGCAACTACCG
This sequence comes from Pseudomyrmex pallidus, assembly GCA_014825455.1. Taxonomy (NCBI): domain Eukaryota; kingdom Metazoa; phylum Arthropoda; class Insecta; order Hymenoptera; family Formicidae; genus Pseudomyrmex; species Pseudomyrmex pallidus. The sequence goes on from QVNV01008913.1 coordinate 75,010, forward strand.
GCTTTACCGAGTTATCGACGAACTGTGCAATAGATACGCGCGCATTTATGCCGCTTCATTACAGAGACCTAGACTCTGTCCCGCGATCGTTTTACCGTACGGATTTATAGAAATCTGTAATTGAATGCACGACAGATATATAATATACTTCTATGTATGTCTCCTCCAATTTTTGAAGAGGACTGAACCCTAAAGTCAAAATTTATATTGCTTTGTGTTATATTGAATAAATAAAAATTTAATATGCACCACACAATAACTGTGGTAACTCAATTGCTAAAAATTTTTAAATTAAGTTTCTTATTTCTGTGCTGGTTCTATAAATTTACAATATTGTGATATTTAAGAATACTATTCAGATTTTCATATTTTCTTGTTATGACATATCTATGTATTAACAACATATCTTTTTTTTAACAGGTGTTTGAACAGGATGGCCTGCCTAACATGATATGTCATCCATGCAAATATCAGCTAGAAAAATCTTATCAGTTCAGGAAAAAATGTCAGGTTGCTGATGCAAAGCTTAAAAAACATATTAAATTAATAGAGCAACTTGAACAAGATCAAGAAAGTGACAGCCAGGAAAGCAGAGAAAATTCAAAAGATTCTACAACTGGCAAGTCTAAACAAGTTAAGCAGCTGTTGGCTAATTTAGTCACTGTTAAAGGTAACAGCAGTCAAGTAGAAGGAGAGTCACTTGAAATGACAGAAGAGGAACTTGTTGGTGGCTATATATTGGGTATATTATCAACAACTATATGTATATGATTGTGTTTCTCAAAATATTTATAATCTACATATATATTATTATTATTTTTTATTATCTATAGGAATGAGTTCTGAAAACCCAGAGATGGAAGAAACTGCTTCAGAAGATCCAGGCAATATTACACTGGTACCAGCTGAGGAACGGACCGCAAAAGCGCGATGCACGATTAGAACAACTCGTATCAAACAGGAGCAGGAATCGGATGACGAAGCAGAAGAGGTTCAAAGAGCGATTGCAAATGCTGAACATAAGAACGTTTACGTAATGGAAGTCGACACTAACAATCCTAATCAAAGCGAATCATTAAAATTACAACCGATGTCTGACACGTTAGGTAAACTAAAATAAAAGTATTATTACATATAAGTAATTAGTTCTGTAGTAATTGTAACTACAATTTGTCAAATGTATTGCAGTTGACCCAAATTCGGAGCTGAAAGTGTTTAAGTGCGACAAATGTCCGAAAGCTTTTACCCGCAGAATAATGCTGAAGAGTCATCAATCAGTGCATTCTACACAAAGAGGTTTTACATGTCAAGCGTGCGAGAAGTGGTTCCCGACAAGATCTGCTTTAGTTAGACACGAACGTACACATACAGGTTGGTGTCATTTCAGATTTATAATCTGCCAATTTAAATTTAAAAAAAAATTTAATTTTTTACAAACGAATTATTATTCAAAAGTATATATTGAATCTATATCTGCAGGTGAGAAACCGTTTCCTTGCAACATATGTCATCGTGCCTTCGCACAGAAAGAGATCCTGTTCCGCCATCTTATGACGCATTCTGGGCAAAAGCCATTTCAATGCGAGCATTGTGAAAAAAGCTTCACACAACGAGAAGCGCTCAAGGTACACATGCGCCGACATCAAAAGCTAAATCCGAACGACATCCAATTGCATCATTGTCAGCTCTGTCCAAAAGCATTTTGTCACGCGTCAGGTCTTAGCAGACATTTAGTAACACACACCGGTAGAACGTACAAGTGTGTTGAATGCGAGAAGTCATTTACCGATAAAAGCTCGCTGCTGCGCCACAGTCGTATCCACGCGCCTAAGACAGTCGTGCCAAACTGAATGGTGGGTACTTTCTACTTGTCGTGACTCGTGTCGAACGGTCTTGAAAGCACTTATTTGTGCAAACTTGTAACAGAAAAGAAGTAAAAGTCGACTTGAGTTATTGACACGCAGCAACATCAATCTAAAATCCAAATGATAGAAGAAGTGACAAAACAAAAAGCATTTCTCACTATTCAGTGTGTCGAGACTTTCCTGGGATATGGTCTCGTTGTTCTAAAGTGATCTTCTATTGCGGGCCAATGATCTTAGGAGAAATGGTGTATTTTTGCACTTAAGAGGCACTGACTGTGGCGTTGATGCTTACTATTCTGACATAGAGATGGAAAGACTAGTAGGCATCAATGTCATAGCCAGTGCCTCCAAAGTGGAAAAATATATCCTTTCTATTTTATGATAAAAGATCTTGGTTCTGATGATTCAACTTTAGACGGCCTGATTGTATTAAGTGGATACTTTTGTAGGAATGTGTAGCAGTTATGTGTGCGACTGTCACTATGTTGTAGCTTATCTGACGACATTGACGAGTGACATTGCTTTCTATAAAGTTTAAAAAAAGAATTAAATAAAATTCTTAATTTTTCTTCTTATTTAGTGCTTGTCGTTCAATGCAATATTATTACAAATGAACATCACAGCGATCATAATTAACATACACACTTATAACATTGAGAAAATTTTGCAAAATTAATTTATAAAAGATTTATGTTTAGTTTTTGTTTTGCAATAATCGCATAATTTTTAAATATAAGTTGTAATACTAATAGTTGTAATACTAATAACATTTTGTTTCAGTCATTCTTGTAAAGAATTGTAAAGAATCTAAATGCTATTGACTGTTTGTTGAACTATTGGAATTTAATGAATATTTGAACAATGAATAATTTGATTAAAAATTAAATCAAGTTTTTATGCAAGGATGATTGAAATAAAACTAATATTAATTTTAAATATTCATTGTTAAGATTTTACAATAATTAATCGTTATATTTTAATCAAATTAATTAAACAACTTAATCGTAAAACCCGTTGAATTATTTTCAATTGTCTATCAATTAAATTTCCAAATTGTAAGATACAATTTAAGAAAGTGCACAAACAAGTATATCTAGCACGTTTCATAATATAGTATATGACTATAATGTATAATTTAGTTATAAGAGAGAGAAAAAGAACATACAGTAGTGGTCGTTGCTTGGAATTTCTGATCTATACAAAAACACAGCATATATTATTGTGTTCTTTTAATTGACAGATCTTCAGCTAAGGAAAAAAGGACACTAAAAGTGAGTAAAGCAAAAATAATATTTGTCGTTTGATGTCGTAAAAAAGATTGATTTGAGTTATTTTGTATGCAGTAAAAATGAAATCACTGACTTACGAGCATTCAAAATTACTGATATACAAGCGCCGTATCACTACTGTATATCAATAGAGGATTTATCAATCATGTGCACATAAATATTATTCTACTTATGAGTTATATGTGTATAACTTTATACTTCTCTATAGTTTAAATTCATATTTTTGTATGCTAGATTCTCATATATGTTTATATGTATATTAGAATTCTATGTAAATATTTATACATAAGTATATTAGAATATATATGGGAACAAAAGAATATCATGAAATTGGAGAAAGATTCGAAAAGACAGATTTTAAGATTTCTCACGCATGAAAATAAGTTATCATACATATACTATGTGCAATACAAACGTATGGTACAATCAAGAAAACTTTTCTTGATTATACCTGTCCTGTTGCACTCTGCATACATGTTACATATACCTATCTTATGTAAATCTGGATACGCGCACTCAAAATTTTTTATTGCATACTGTAAAAGTGTTTCTATAATGTATAAGCAAAAACCTGCGCGATGTGATTTGAATATGCGAATTATATAGTTACATACAGAAGTAGATTACAGAATACACGATGGTGCAACAACTGCATATAAAAATTGCTAATTTTTCGCGAATTATATATATATGTAGCCAGTCGCAGGTTTTTGTGCGACAGAGCTCATGTGAAAAGATCGCATCGCATTGGACCTGGCTAAGTGCGAATTATGCTGTAATGATGCTAGGAACTTAAGGATGTAGTACATAAAATAAATGACAGGTTTTTATTAAAAAATCCGCTTTATTACGTGTCTTTCTTTCATATGATCTTGTGCATTGGTACATAATGCCAATAGGGGTAACTGATACTACAATTAGCACCCTTTTAATGATTGGCACTTATTGGTTTTTTTCTGATTGTTAACATTTTTGTCTATGATTACTTTTTACTTAATATTATAGTAAGATTAATTTGAATTTTTTTATAGCAATATTTTGTAGTCCTTTAGTTGAAAAAAATGGACAGATTTTTTAAGTGCCAATCACTAGATGTACCCTATATAGCTTTACGTCGTAAAATCGCATACATTAATTCTGACAGGGAGGACTAAAATTTTTTTTACAATTGTTTGCCTATTCATTTCTCATTAAAATCTCTCTCCCATGACGTTGAATAAGTTCTCGGTATATCAAAACAAAAAATTCTACAATATTTTCCGAGCTCCGTCACACGATCTGTGCTGGACCTCTAACCGGGATCAAGATTATGAATTATGATAAATACGATTTTGTGTTTGAATTATTCTACTCTTTAGTTAAAACTGAATAGCAAAGGGGGAAATGACATTTCGTCAAGAAAATATGGAAATATCATGTTTGTAGATTCGTATTCATATTCGCGCTATAAAATAAAGAAACCTAATTTTATTATATAGTTGAGTAGCGGAATCTTCTTCGAAGTTAGCATAAAATAAAAATATGTTTTTATGAATTTATTAAATTTATTGTAATAATTTAATTGATCACCGAGCCATTATTTATTATTTAATGCAGTTTATTTCCGATATCTCAAGTTTGAGAGTTATCGTGGCAACAATTGGCAATTATTTACATGTCCATATAAATAATTAAAAATAAAACTGTAGTTAAGAATATATTATATTAAATAATATATTAAACTCAATTCTCCTCTTACTAGTTTTTTCTTATTTAAAAAAGTTACAAACCGCGCGCCTTTATTTTGTGCTAATTTCGCGGAGATTTCCTTATAAATTAGTATTTTTATCCTATAAAAGTTTTAAATATTCTATGTGTAATAATGATAAACACTTCCGTTACAGTCGACTTAATATTATCATAACTATGTGTTGTTTAAAACTTGTAAAACATACATGTTCACGTATAAGCGTCATTTCCTGCTTTGCTTTACGTGTAACATACATCTGTTGAATACACGTTGTTCTTGCCAATTTACATTTGTCTGCTCATATAATTAATAATTCTAATGGAGATACGTACATGAAAGATCAATCACTATATCGGCTAAATGGGCAAAGTAAAATTTTCAAATTTTACTGTATACATATATACTGTATAGTACTCTGTGTGTGTGTGTGTGTTTATGCGCGCGCGTGTGTGTGTGCGTGTGTATATGTAAACCGAGTTCAATGAGAGGAGAGAATCAAAAATTCGTTTGTTTCACGCATATATTTTATCAGAAAACCCTCTACAGCCATTGGCTGCCAGCAGGTGTTCTACGCGCAACACTATCCCCACTTTGTTCGCTTTTCTTCTCCTATGCGTAGACCGATTCTCTCCTCCCATTGAATTCAGTGTACAACACTCTTCTATCCGCGTTAAAAACTCAAAATTAATTTTCTAGAAGTAATTCGAAGTGTCGACTTTCATGTACGTGCTAGGGAATTCTAATAAGCTAAGAAACTATGAGACTGCTGATGCAGCTTTCGAATCCGGAAACTTGTATCAATAGCGATTATTTATACATTTTTGTTTCCAGATAAAGAGATGTTTTATATTTTTGTTGCTTTCACACATAATGCATTAGCGATAGAATCATGATCTATACGTCGTTGATTATTTATCTATCTTAACAGATTGCGTACGGCTCGGTCGTTTTATTTATTTACAAGTCGATACATATATTTCAAAAGAAACGTTTCATTTTTCTATACTTGTAAAAAGACAGTCCTAAATAAGAAGTCAAAATGTGACGATATTGATTGCCGATACATCCAGATGATTTACTACTCTATTACTCTACATATACACACATATATATGTGTATATAATACATGTGTATAATATGTATAATATATACATATATATATATGTATATATATATATCACGCGATAACTCTATACATATAACTGACAGTTACAGTGCGGAAATATTAACATAATGAACAATAAACAAGAGTATATCAACGTGTTGAATACCATTTACAAATTTTTGCAGTCATCGGTAAGCCCCCAATAAATACAGTTCAATTAAACGGTTTTGTATATTTTATCACACATACTCTTTATTACCAAAACCTACTTTTGCATACGAACCAATTATCTTGGTACACTTCGGTAAGACGTAACAAAATTCTTCTTCGGTACTCAACGTGTTAAAGATATAAAGGTAAAAATGTATAAAATGTGATTAAAAAACCAGTTGCAAGCTACAAATTGTTTCATAAGTCTTGCCCAGAATAGAGAACAATCGTCCAAGTATGTACAAACTACCAACTTTGTTAACGTTTATTCGAGGTTAACTGAACAGAGCACGAAAAGCCGGGTACTCAACCGATCGACCTATTGCACACGAGCTAGACTCGATTCTACATATGAAAGTATCCTATATACGGACAAGTAATCGTGAGTAAAAGTAGCAATTATATTGTCCGCGCTAGAGCGTAGACACAGTTTTTTATTCCGTGAAAAACACGCGAACACGAAACAAATAACAAAAACAGGACGCCGTACGCAATATGTTAACGTTTAAGGGAAAAGACTTTGGGGTATAAGCATGGACTTAAATGGGCACCGCGGGTTAGATTTTTATCCTCTTCTCTACACGATGTATCTACAGCTAGATAAAACCGCGTTATTGAGAGACTCGAAAACCGATTTCGCGAGAGAATAAAGGAAGAAATAAGTCCATGGCCCGTGTCCCGAACTATGAACGAGATTTGTACTATGCCTGTTGTCACATGTAGTTTTATCCGGTTATTACTTCGCAGTGCGAGAAATGAACTAGAGAGGAAACTTTTCCAGTCTTCACTACTGCTAAGTAAATGACATAAAGAATCTATACATTCGGTGATGATTACGGCACTCAAAAATCGCGGACGATAATTTTTTTTCTTTTTTTAATAGGATAATACGATTGCTCTGAGAGAAAGATATAAAGAGATAGAGAGAGATAAAGGACGTTTCGTCGGAAGTATAAACCGGAAAACGTCAAGATCAATTTAAAATCTATTCTCTCATCAATCGAGAATCAGCTTCTTTGGCTGCTCCCATGTGAAACCGTCTCGTCCAAAATGACCATACGTACTAGTTTGTTGATAAATAGGATTTCGAAGATTTAGCTCCCTGCAAAGATTAATTAAACATTTTTTTTTTTTTTAATTGATTTCTAAAAAACTAACCATTGACAAACGTTTCTTATTAAAATTAAAGTAAACAATAATCAGACTAATGTGAGCAAAAGAAAATGTTACATATGTATATTATGTTAATAAGTATACGTACTTGACGATCTTTCCGGGTCGCAGATCGAAATTTTTATTTACTATATCTAACAGCTTGTTCTGGGAAAGCGTGGACGTACCATAATCGAAAACTGTGATTGACAATGGTTCCGCCACACCGATAGCATAAGAGACCTAGTAAATAAATGTAAAAGTTTTAATAACTAAAGAATAAAAAAAAATTACAAAAGTTTATACAATCAAAAAAGTTTATTTTGTTTGTATTAGAATAATATATTTTAACATTTAAATATTACCTGCACAAGGCAGCGTCTGCAAAGACCAGCTTTTACCAGAGACTTAGCAACCCATCTTGCAGCATATGCAGCCGATCTATCCACTTTCGTAAAATCTTTGCCGGAAAATGCACCGCCACCATGCGCTCCCCAACCGCCATACGTGTCCACAATGATTTTTCGTCCAGTAAGGCCGGCATCGCTCTAAATATCAAAAACAAATGTCAAAAACATATTTAATGAAAATCGAATCAATCATCGACATCAATTTGTGCGTAACAATTACAAAAATGACTGTGGCTTACCTGTGGCCCACCGATAATAAAAAGTCCACAAGGATTTACGTGAAAGACTGTTCTATCATCCAGATATCTCGCTGGTATTACTTCTTTTATAACTTTCTCCATGACTGCTAAACGTAGTTCATCAAGACCGATTTTTTCACTATGTTGTAGCGACACCACAACTGTATGAACTCTCATAGGAACACAAGCTCCATGATCCATTATATATTCGCAGGTCACCTATTGTACAATGTAGTTACACTCTTTATAATAACTAGAATGCGGATGTTGTAATACGATATACGCAGATAATACGATTTAAAAAAATTACAATTAAATTATGATAAAATTATTTTTATCATAAAAAATTATAATAAAATACATTTTATGGATTATTCTCAGTTTTGATTTTATCATCATGGCATTCAAGAGTAGCAAATACTAATAAACATCATAGAATAATCCAACATTGAGAAAAACTGTCACAATGGTCAAGGTAGTATTCGAACTCGTGTCCCGTGTGTTCAGAACACCCGGTCCTACCAATAAGCTATACAAAGTTCTGAATCAACGTTATTCTGTTTGCATATATCGGATATATTGCAAGTCTCAGTTATACAGATTAAAACAAAATTAATAAAAAAATAAAATAATGAAAAACAAAAAGTACATAAAGAATATGTAGAATCAAACCTGTGTTTTTGAATCCGGACGTGCCCACCATAGTTCTCCGCTTCGTCTTAGTTCAGCAATTTTCTGATTCAATTTGTGTGCTAATACTACCGTCAGTGGCATACATTCGTCAGTTTCATCAGTTGCGTATCCAAACATTAAACCCTGATGGGAAAATTTTAATTATTATGGCTTATGATCTAATCTCTATGAAAAAAATATATGTATATATACGTATGTATATAATTATATAAAATAAGATGTTTAAAATGTTGTTATGTAACAAAAAAATTTGAGAAAGAAAGTTTTGTAAAATATAGTGCATATGTTACTAATATAACGTGTGTGTGTGCGTGTATACATATATAGAACTGTAAATAAAACGATAAATTTAACATGCAAGAAAACGTGCCATACAGAGCAGAACAGTGAAGAATTAGTGGTAGGAATCACATCGATAATTACAATACATGGAAAATTTCATATTAATAATTATATAATAAGCAATCATTTACTATTTAAGAAATTTAAGATATATGTACATAATACTGATTAGTTTTTTTTAAATATATTATTCAGTAGCAACATGGATATACTAAAACCATGATTATTATTTTTTTCAATAAGAACGTTATTTATTTATAACTATGTGATAATACATGTTTCACATAAAAGTTTTTTTTACAAAATATATACATCTAATGCATTCACGCAACCTTTCACGCATACACTCTACGTATCCGATTAAATAACTAAAACCTAGAAAAAGTAAGTACTGGCAACGCATTCAAACACTAGTGATGTAAGCATGTATAAGTGTATGATAGATGTGAGTTATACCATTTCTATTTCTACACAGATAGACTAAACGAGAACGAATGAAACAAGGAAGAAATAATAATGTTACTTTACACATGTGCTAAAGAAATATATTCAGTAGCACAGAAAATGAACAATAAGGTAAGAAGAAAGAAAATTAAGAAACAACACGTAGAAGAGCAACAAACAAAATTCAACGATGGAAATGCCAATTGACCTGATCTCCTGCTCCCACTTCCTCGTCGCTACGGTTTTCGTGCACACCTGCCGCGATATTTGGCGATTGAGCGTCGAGTGCCAACAGAACATTGCACAGCTTGTAGTCAAAACCTGTAGAAATTATGAGTGTGGTGAGACAAGAATATTCACTGCTGTTTTGACGCGTTGCAGTCCGTATGTTTTTCCTCAAAATCCCGTTGCTCCAATGCATTAGATTTATACTGAATTATATCAACCCTGATAATTAAAACTGATATAATGAATTGTTCTTTGCATGTACAAGTTCAGACATGAAAACATATGAAACTGTCAAATGTCAAACTTTTTGGTGTATGTTTTATACATTTTTGAATAGACAATAGATTTTTATATATGTATATTTTTATGGGTGTATCTGAGCATAGTACATGCAAACTCTTACTTCCTAAACATGATAACTGATGCACTGCACTTTGTTGGAAACATATTCAAGTGCTCCCCAAGATGCCTCTGCTACATATTTTAACAAAGATTTCTGGACATCAATTCTATGTAATTATATTTAGATACTCGCGCAGGTACTTGCCTTTTCATCTGCGCACATGTACACATACACACAAAGATAATAACACACGCTCTGTCACATACAACAGATCGAAAACATTTTAGTTCTCGAGTAAAGGGAAGAGATTAGGGATTAAGGAGCAGAAACAAGAGAAAAAACGTTGACACTGAATTAGTTTTGGCTGTTCTGCGGCACGGGCTGAGAATGGATTATGTACCTGATCACCTGCACCCACGTCCATCTCTTGCCTGTCCACATGGACACCATCCGCGATATTTGGGGATTGTTGTTCGATCGCCACCAAAAGGTTCAACGTACGCCAATCGAATCCTGCCACGAGCACGATATGCTTACGTTACACAGTCTTTATTCATTTCACGATATGATCTTTTTTTTTTCAGAAGATAATGAGCAGGATCATGAGACAAACTTTATGAGGACAAGGGAGCTGGGCTATATTCAGCCACAGAGCATGCATGTGTTATGTGTAACGATTAATGACCGCCGGTTTTCTTGTGAGTAGATATATAGAAGAGTTCTAGTATTTTTCACACGAACAATTAATTAATATCCAACAAAGTGTCAGAAGTAATTTAAACAAACGTGCATCTCTCATTGAAAACAAAATATATTACAAATGTCACAAGAAGTTGCTGTACCTTTGGATGAGTCATCATAACCGATATGTTTCACTGTGTCTCGAACTATCTTTTGATAATCTACTACGGCCTTTGACGTAATTTCTCCACACAGAAGTATCATACCAGTTTTTGTTACGGTTTCTATAATAAATAAAAATAGCGTACAATTATATTTAAAAACTTCTGCAAAATATTTTTCATATATATCTCAAACTATTAAAATATAACAGAAGCAAAGTGAACATTTTGCATAAGTTGTTACAGTCAAGTAAAACATTTTAGATAAAGTTATCATAACAATAAAACTAGTTGTTTGTGACATAGTTTATATAACTAACATAACATGTAGAAAAATAGTTTTTTAAAACTATTTTCACACACTGACTTTCATAAAATATGAACATATAAAAGTATTTTTTCATTAACATATATCAGTATTCTCTGAAAGAACTTACCACATGCTACTTTAGCATTAGGATCTTGCATGAGATGTGCATCCAAAATGGCGTCACTAATCTGATCACACATTTTATCTGAAACATAAATAATTTTTGCAAATAATGAATATAAAATATATTTTACTTAGTAATTAAAAGTTTAAGTTCAAAATAAAAATATAAAACATAAGGTATATATTTTAATGTAAATATTATACACATTTAGAGCCATTATCTTAAAATGGCAGCTGCAGATATAGTAGATGTCTGCAATTCAGTAACAATAATTGACAAAATATAAAAAATATAGAAAGAAAACCCAAAGTAAAAAAAAAAAAAAAAAAAACTCTATATAGAATGAAATAATTTATTGTGTTTTTTTTTTTCAGTGATATAAAGAAGAAAAAATATATTGTCTACCAAGCAAATTTATTTCAATTTTTTTTTTCTGAAAATGAGAGAAATCTGAGCATTCAGTATTTATGCAACTTTAATTGATCAGAAAAGTAATCATCTCTTGAGAAACTATATAATAAAGCATTGATAAAACTGCAAACATTAATAAAAGCATTTGCATTCTCTAGACAAATAGCTTTTTCTCAATTGTTTATCTCAAAAAAAAATAACTTCAGCCTAAAATTATCAGTAAAAACAGTAGAAAATACATGTTTTCTTCCAATCTTTCTCACTATTATCTTCTTTTTACGATAATAGAAAATATCATTGTATAGTCGTATTGTTATTTCCGTTTCCTTGTTTCTGAAAAGATGTTTACAGACGAAGATGTATATAGAAACAGAAATTACAACAAAATATTCTATCATGCCTGAATGACTTTGACTCAGCCCAATAAAGTATTCTATATAGAATAAAACTAGTATGTTCCTGTGTTTTTGTTGTACAAAGATTTTAAACGTTTGTGATTAGTGCTATATTGAGTAGAGTTTCATGAAGAACTTATGAGAATAGCTAATAAAATCTTTGTTATACAAAAAACGCAACAATGTAACCAGCTCAAAGCTGATTCAGACTTGTGCTTCAACCGACATCTCTATTCTCAATAATTCTAGAGTCTGGAGAGTTGCATATTGTGATTATCGCAAACACATGGCGGCGTGACTATCGCAATATTCGCGTCCCGCTACTGTATAATAGTCCGCGCAACTTCTGATGAAGTGTACGCGCAGGAGGTCGCTGAATTCGGCGGCGGTCGCAATGATAGACCGCATAATTTGGCGATAACAGGGCCATAGCCAGATCGAGGCGAACGAAACAGCAAAGACATGAAACAAACCGAGAAAGATATTTAATTTTACGATCTGTTTAACTTCGATCGGGTCGGAAACTGTAACAAGCGTGATTGACTCACTGTTTCTTTTTAGAACATAACCCCGGCCGTGTTCCCAGCCACGGCCAAAGACGATTAGCTTAGATTAATAACGTGATGCAGAAATGCACAAGTAATAAGATCGAGAAGAAGCGAGCATTTGAAAGCAAACGTCGTTTGACATGGTCGACATGCTTGAAAAAGCATAAAAAAGTAGATAGGCGCTCGTGCGTGTTGCACGCATCCAATTACGAAAACGATCTTTTCTCTTCTATGGCGACGTACTACCACACATTCGCGGATAGTTACATGACATAGAGAGATGTCGAGAGCGACAAGGAAAAACGGAAAATCGAGCCGAGATAATGTCAGATTGGCTTGTTTAGGAAGAGAAGAAGTTGATTGTCCCGATGACATTGTCTCGCTCACCTGGATGCCCTTCGCCGACGGATTCCGAGGTGAAGAGAAAAGTTGTGTCCTGCTGCAACTCGGGCGGCGCGTGGCCATTCGCATAGCCGTTCATGTGGTGTGCGGTCTCCGGCATTTTCCTACGTTTCGAAGTTGTCGCCGTTGTCGTTGTATCTTCGGAATAATCCCGTCACTCAGGAGCTTTGTTAAACACCACCGCAATCCCAGCGTACCTGGGCCGTCGTCGTCTGAGCCGCTTTGCAAACTCTCCTCCACGTGCCTTTTCCTCGTTATGTTACCCGCGCGTTTCGATGAATCACCGTCGTCGTGTCGTCCTCAGATGACCTAATGGTTTCGCGCGTTCACGAGCACTAGAATGTAAGTCTTTGAGACACAGGTGAGAATGACGGCGTCGAGAAAAAGAAGCGGAACGTACCCAGAGAGAACTCCGCCGCACAAGCACACCGTGTTAATGATCGGAATGGAGCCGAACGCGCCGCAAATTGCCGCAAATCGTAGCGGGAAGCGAAAGAGGCTCCCCACACGTCACGCTCCACTATTTATAATCTCGCCCCCGTCCGCCTGGGCGATTGGCCGGTCACCGCGGTCACGTGACACTGCTGTTCCGCGACTTGCGACTCGCGGCGCGGAATTCGAGTTGACCGGCTTTGAATCGGACTGACCAGTTGTTCCGCTTCGCACCGTCCACGTGTTCGTTGTCTGCAAAATACAATACGTTTTACTGACCGTAATCATGAAATTTGGTTTAATGAGCTTTCCTTCCTCGACAGATTTAAGACGCAATAAAAATATTTCACACAGAACACGAACTTTATTAGATATCTATTAAATGTTCACAGCTCTATGAGATATCTAACGGACATTTATTAGTGAGATTTTTATGATTTTGTTCTGTAAAATTAGAATTAGTCCAATAAACAACTCTATGTGACGTCTAACGAACATCTAATGAAGTTTTGTATAGAATGTTGTTCCGTGTGAAACGTTTGCAATTTTTTCATTGCGTGATGTATGATAAATTTATTTTATCGCTATCCGCATCTCGCTCTATCAACATGACACTACAATCTCCGACAAATATGTACTATTTCGACTTTATATTTTGCGTACCATTTCCAATTTACTCTATTTTGCGTTTGGAGCTTTCAATGTTGCATCATGATGCGAAATAACCGCGAATTATGAAGTGAAAGAAGCGATCCGTATCCAACTTTGACATTTGGCACCGACTCTTTGATGTAAAAATCAAATGTGACTTTTTGTGCCGATCGCTCTTTGTGTAACATAACAAGATGTACATTTAGCGCATATATCATTTAAATTTCAAAATACAGACAGGTCGACCAATGTATTTCCTATCTAAAACGCACTTACCAATAAAGTCAAGTGCTTATTAGCACGTGGATTTTTCGTAGCTGTCACGTTATCTTTTTGTTACTGCCGGAAATCGGATTTGTGTAATTCTTGGAGACACTTTGTATAATCGTAGTCCCGAAACTCGATACAATTGAAGAAATTTTTATCGTTCGTTCATCGCTCGTTCACGTTGTCGCAATGTGAGTGCACGAGAATCGGGCATGCTTTTATATGTTGTACAATGCAAGTAGAGAACTTCGGAGTGGGAGTGTACACTTGAATGACATCAATTTTATTATGTGTTGCTCAAATTTCAAAGCATGTTTCAGGAGGTTTTTTTGGCACGCAGCATTCATCTGAGAAAAGCTAAATAATGCATAAGTAAAAAAATGTATTGATAATATTATTGACAATATCCAATTATTACGCACGTTAAATATAGTCGTATAAAAATACTAACATACGCGTAACATGTTGTAACACGACTTCGAGAAAAGTTGTCGATCATTCTTCTTACGTACACATGACGTCATGAGTCGTGGCAATAAGTGATTGCGTGCGGCACTGACCGGCACTTGCTTAAGGATTCACTCACAAACGATTGTTACGTCAACGAACAGTCATAAAATCTGTGTGTAGGTTTCAAACAGGACCCTTCATATTAGTCGTTCAACGAAATGGATTTCGTGGCAGTCCGGTTGACGCATAAAACCTATGTAAAAAAAATATATAACTATTAAAACGATACGCTTTACATAACAATGTTATGTACAGTGTGAATTAATCGTAAAAGCGATAACAATTATCGACATTACTATTCGATATTAAATGTGACTGATTCAACCAGTAAGACAGTTTAGCACAAAACATCCAATGATTGACACTTTAAAGATTTGTCAATTTTTGGTTTTCAAACATACCAACTAACTTAAAGAAATTTAAAATAATATTGTTTTTATTATTCTCTCTCATAAAAAAATCTAAATTAATCCTATTATAAAATTAATGTCAAGTAAAATAAAATCATAGATACAAAAATGTTAACAACTAGAGAAAAACTAGTAAGTGTCAATCATTGCTAATTATAAGTTTGTTTTATTTATAAATTTGATAAAGAGTGGCGCAATGTTTTATTAAAAACTTGTTAATATCTGTAATACGGATCTTCAAAAATTCTTTTTGCGCGCGGACGAGTTTTTTTCAGATTGCAAAAGTATTGATGCACTTATTATTTTTTCCCGTATAGATGAGCTTTCCTCTATATCGTGCAGACGTGTGATTGCAACAGTGTAATTGCTAGTGAATTTCCGCGAACTCAGAAGCTTTCATAAATTTCGAGTGCTCGCGAATTAACAAGATAACGATTTGAACGAGAGCAACAAGCTGTTTATTATTGCAATAAATTTGATTGTGTTTGCATATGCTGAATTGGCAGTTTTTTTTTCATCTATTGAAAATATATGACTCCCACATTTATCGCTTGAACGCAACAATCGTGTAATCTCAAACTCGAGTAGTTCAAAGCCAGCTGCGCTCGATTCGAGTTTAAATGTGATAACTCTTCGTTATACGACTTCTATTTTGGGATAACTTTTGACTTTTTTAGATTTTAACCTTAAAAATTAAAAAAAAAAAAAAAAAAAAAAAAACCCCAAAAAAAACGCAGCATT
>QVNV01008914.1:0-49407 GCA_014825455.1 Pseudomyrmex pallidus
TATACTCTCGAATATTCTTACATTTCTCTTTTTGTTAAAAAAAATTTTTTTGTAATTTTTTGCACTTTCACTTTTACGATAATATATTTTTGTAATGCGAATTGATGCGCTCGTTTGTACCGTCTTTTTTTTTTATCCATTCTTTCTCCGCATGTATATCGTCATGCGTTTACGCAACTTTGGACGTGACTCGTCACGCGTTCACGTACACGCCGCGTAATTACGCATCGCCGTATATAAGACGTGGTTGCCAGGAAGCTTGCTTACAACACGCCGTTTCGAACTTCCCAAATAGTCGCTTATTAAAAGAACAATAATGACTTAGATAATAAGAGAGAATATTCCGACATTATGAAACTATAATAATTGATGAAAAAAACTCATATATATTATATTTTTATTTCAAAAACTTATAAATATTTCAATATCCGCACAATAACCGTCGCCGCTTGTGTACTCTATCCGAAGTGTCAGATATATATATATTATTTTTTAAATAACATCCTACCACGAACGCTCGAATCCTGTCGCTTTTCTCACGCCGCCGAAGCGAAGTCGCGAGTCGTGACCGCCAATCCCAAGTCGTTCCAATTTGGAAAAGTGGATCTGTCAGATGAACGCGCGTGTGTTCCCTTTCACGCTTTCAGAGAGCATTAATGGGACGATCAGCTGGAGATCGTTTATTCCAGCGTTCGTCTATCCTTCTGGTAACGACGGGCACAGCAGTCGCAAAATAGAAGTCGCTCTCGTGCGAAAATCGATGGTAATGAGAAAACGTGACAGATCCTTTACACGCGGCTTACAGGTACAAACGCGAGTGGTTTGGACTTCGCGGACGCTACGCTTGACAGGACATACATACATGCACGCACACATGTGTAAACGTTGTATATCGCTGGGTGAACAGCTGGGTTGTCACTGATCGATATTTTCTTTTTGGACCCGAACGAAAAGACAAGTCCGATATTTAGCGACTAACACATGTAACACAATAAAAAATCTGTGCAACGTAAAAAATAATAAAACAATATCATATAATTGCAGAAATTGAATCGATCCACAATCTTCTTCTTTACGAACTAGAAACACGTTTAAATCGATTAGTTCCCCCGAAGAAAACTCATGGAAATTTAATATTTATTATCTCTTCTATCGCAAGAAAAATAAGAATTTTATACTATTCAATTGCATTATATTATATTGCTCTATGGCTGCAAAGAAAATGTCGAAGCAGAAATTCGCTTCATTTATTCATTCACTTACCTACCAATTATTCTGTCGCTCATAGCCGCGCCATGCTAATGTCGTCAAGTAACTTTATACAAGACATGTTGTTCCGGTCCAACGTCAGAAACAGTTTTAATGTAACATTCGATCGTTCAGGCAACGACGCTTGACATGTAATGCGAGAGACGTCACAGCTACAAGGGTAGCAGTGACATTAACCCCAACGAATTTTCACAACCACGCCCATACACGCTACGTACAAGTTTCTTTATAAAATTTTCCCACTAAACTATTATATTAACGACATTGTGTTGAATTTACAATTTCATTATTTATATCTTTTCCAATTTATTTTATACACAAATTATTTTTCTTTTGTGCAATAAATAATTAATATAAATAATAAGATACAAACTTAGTAGCAACGTTCAGATTTTACACGAAACTACGTTTAAATTATATATTTAGGGTTGACTTTCGAGATTCTGCGAGTGATAAGAATGGAGGAGTAAGTTTTCACGTTGAATGAATGTTAAGTAATAATAATGGAAGCTGTTGTTTGCTTCGTAGAAATTCTCCGTGGATATTCTTTCCAGCTTTAAAGTTGGAAGTTTCATGTTCAATATAAAAAACTTTATAGAACGCGAAACGCATGCAGAAAAGAACCCGCCATCGTGCACTCAGGTTGAAAGTTGTTAGAAAGATTCTTTAACAATGTTTTTAATGTAAATAAGTGATCAAGCGAGACGTGCAGTTTTCAGTAGTTTGAAAATGCGCATGTACAGCGTTTCTTCTCGACCAATATTGAATTAACCTTTGCCCTTACCTGCGTATAAGAGAGAAAGAGGGAGATAATTAAAGTAATAATCAGTTTACCTAGAAATTGAGTAATTTACTATTATATAACTTGTGTCACGTCGTAAAAAAAAAAACAAAAACAAAAGTTAGCTTAGAAAATTCGCTGTTTGTGTGTGACGAACAACGAGCAAACAACTCAACTGAAACAATCAATGTCGAAATTTTGTCCGCGGCCATTATCCTAGCGACATTCGCCATAGTAAAACGCGTTAGAACGCGGCAAATTGACCACGTCAAGTGATAGTAAACAATCATCATCCCTTGTCAGATTCCAGCAAACCAAAAAGACAGAAAGGAAAACACACACACACAGACACAGCGGCAATATCTTCTGGAAAACTGAGCGCGCTATACTCACGGCCGAGCCACCCTCGGCAGGGTCTCGCAACCTGGTCTCATCCTCACACGCGACCAGGTCACGTCTCGTTTCTCGCGAGGGATGTGATCCGCCGATTGAAGAGCACTGGCTCTTCCGGGGGAGGCGTGCGGGCGGCAAGCTCGAGAGAACCCCTTCGGCAAGCAGTCTACAGTGTCGCCTCACACACAGGTGAGGCCGATATCGACCTGACGCCAGAAATACCGCGCAGCATCGACCGTCGTCGTTATACCTGGTCTCGGCGCCCTCTCCCTGCCTGCCCCTGCGCTTGTCTCACCCTCGCCATAACCACTGCCACCCCCGGAGGATGCCGGCCGCGTATACAGCCGCTGGTGGAGGGTTTGGGGGCTGACGCACGGCCTCGCCGCCGCCAATCCCTAGGTCCTGGCGGCCGCGGCTGCGCCCTGCCGCGCCTTCGTACAGCAAAACCGCCGCCACCGCCGTTGTCGTCACCGACGGCAAGAGAGGGCGCCGTGGCGACCCGGTGGCGGGGAGGACTCCGAGGGCAGACGTTCCAAAGCCACCCCGACGGAGAGACACGCCGAGACACCCCTGCCACTGGGAGCCCTTCGGTTTTAGTGAGTATCCCTCGGTTCATCTCGTTCTCTGCGTCCTCTGCTTCTGTCTCTCCCGTTCATTTTCATCCTTTGCTCTCCTTATTTGCGTTTTTTTTTTTTTCATCTTCTTACAAACCGGGGACAATGCGTGTGTGTTTGCGCGGTGGATATTGCTTGCGGGGTACGTGATTTGAGGGAAGGGAGGAAGTTGTTTCGTAAGAATTGGCAAATTTTGGTGACTATTCAAATCAGAAGCTTATACATTTATCACTCTTGCGTCCTTTTCCAGTAAGATGTTCGACGATCGTTGAATGTTAAACGTTGTCTATATACTCCTGAAGCGATGTCGAAGCAATGATATAATTATTACGTCAGATATTTTCAATTCAATTTCTTCTTTTTTTTTTTATTCGTGCTTATGTTAAAATTTGTTTCCGACTCTGATCAACTTGTTGAGATGTTAGCTACGTACATTTTCGATGAAGTTATATAATAAAACTCTCTCTCTTGAAATTTATGTTCACGCTTTTTCTGGTTTGCTTCAATAAACATGTAGAAGAATGCAAGTTGTTAATACACGTGTTTGTGCACAAATTCACATATCACCTTCTTAATATGGATTTATTCTGGTAAACTTTTCTACGTAAACTCATATTCCACGACGGAGCAGCATTTTGTCGTAATGTCCCACAACATGGTCCATTTAAATGAAATGTCTAGAGTTTGTTGAAAGTTGCGATTGCAAGAACAACACGCAGATAATAAGAGACATCGCCGCACCCTCGGCAAACAGCAGCGCACAAAATAACACGTGGCTGTCAAATAACTATATTGCGACGTGGCAAGGGAGAGAGTAAAAATTACCTTGGGAAGTTACGCACGTGCATGTAATGTTCGGTTCTCTTCCTCAAATGCGCACGGTATAGATACTTCGGATGTTATAGATAGACGAAGAAACTCTAAATTTAACTTTGCCCATTGGTAACGCGTACATAAGATAATAGAAAGTTAGCAAAAATTGTGTCGGCCGCATGTGCATGCATATATGTATATATATATATATATATATGTGTGTGTGTATGTGTATATATATATATATATATATGTATATATATGTATGTATATACATATGTACATATTTCTGCGAGAGAATATGATATGCAAAATGCAAACTTCGCTCAATGTTTTACGCACGATTATGCGAGTTAAAAATATGATGATGATGATGATGAAGATGAATCTTAACTCGAAGGTCGATGGACTCTTATTCACTCCGGCGATTTATCAGTTTTATCGTGAAGTGGATGAATTACCATTGTACATATGCAAAACTCTATTGTCAAGTCGTTTAACTCTACTTCAATCAATACTTTTATTATAGCTAGACATTTATAGTAAAAAGATTATTTTAAATAGCATTTCACTGGACCGTGTTGTTTTATGAACTATAATTCTTTTCTCTCTTCATTGAAGCGTGGTAACTCAAATTAAGGATAATATACACCGTCGTTGAAATGTTCTAACCGATCGGAAAATACGGAAATTGTTGCAGATTGTGATACTCGGCTGAAAAGGTGGAGGGCCCGGGGACGCGGGGAGCCAAGGAGTCGGTAAACGACTCGAAGGACGAAGACGGATCGGACGTCGCTTCGACTTTGAGCGGTTTGCTCGCCGGTCTTCCGACCTTGGCGGGCTCCCAACGCCTCGCCAGTTCCCTCAAGCAGAAGTTCGTCAGCAACTCCGGTGAGTCCGGTGTAATTTTGTTTGTTTTTTTTTTTTTTTTTTTTTTTATTCCTCAATGTATAGTCTAATCCGTCTCGACTATCGATTACGTTGCATCATTAAAGAGTCATAGCGATGACAATGATAACCGACGAGCGCCATTTCACAAACACGCGAAAACTACATTGTGCTTTATTGCTTCGAATCGGTCTCCCAAAATCGCGGCTGAAGCGTCCGTGACAATACATATAGGTACAGTGATGCACGATTATGTAACTGAGATGAAACGTGCGAAACTTTGAAAGATTAAAATAATAACAGAGTGAATAAATAATGAAGTTGAGTAAGTATTTTTTTCCGGTATTATAATAAATAATAGATTTTTTTTTAATTCACAGATTGCTACACTCTCGGTTTGTCGTAAAATTGCAATTTATGTTGATTGCGCTTACTAACGTTTCCTGTAATCTCTCGCGAGATATAGTTTCAGTTTCTGAGATGTAGATTGTTTACTCGATTTTTTTCAATTTCCTTTCATTTACATGTAAAGAAAGTTGAGTTTAATGTACACAGTTTTTTCCTTCTCGATTATTTGAGAAAGAATAGACTTTGGTATATTATTTACTAGTGATTTCGCGTAAAAATTGGTCGGTATTTCAACAAAGCGACGAACAACCAGACGGCGATATTGCTATTAACATCGAGATGTTCTCACAGCAGCAACACGAAGTGATTAGCGACCCTACTGATAGAGTCTAGTATGCGTCGACCCTCGCCCCTTGTTTTCCCGACGCTTTTCCGCGCTGTTTTTATCTCCGCCATAGTAACACGATACGCGATACACTGCAGGCTCAGGTATATTCGAGTCGATCTCACGCGCGCGGCGCGCCTTATCGTGGGGGAGCCTCCATCCGGTGTCGTGTTCTCTTTTACACACGCGCGGGGAAGCAACCCACAGCAGAGAGAAACATCACATTAGATAGAGCGGGTGTGCGTTTTCGCAACGTTTTTTCTGCCCGTACGCAAGGCGGAAGCGTCTTCATGGTCGCGGGGCGGACGAGAGGTTGGGTCGAGATTGGGTGCTAGACTTTGTGGTTGAGTGAACGTTGTGGTTTCGCGCTGATCAGGCCGGGTCAGGGCTCCCCTATCTTTATCTTCTTCAAGCAACTCTCTTCCCAGTCCCGAGTCGCTTCTCCGACTCGCTCTCGTTCGCGATCGATCGCGCGATGTCCCGATGTCGGTGAAGCGTACGGAAGCTGCGTTGAGCGTGCAGCGCGAACGCGTGCGATCAGTTTGTTCCGCGAGCTAATCGTCTGCCAACTCGGTGATCTGTTGTAGGTTACCCCCGGCCCGGCCTGATGCGCGCCGCCCCAATCGCGACGATCTCCTCCTCGTCACGCTTGCTTTCCGAGGTCGCACGACTGGGTGACCGCGGTTAGTTCCTCGCACTAAGACTCGCACACACCGAATACCCGGAAGACGCTGGTAGTTTCGCGAGCAGCCACCTAGAAATCACCATCCCGCTATCATCATGACGACGATACCGATACTCAACATGGAGTTCGGCGAACTCAAGGAGATTATCTGGACGAAGCTGCAGGAGCCGAAAGCTCAGCGCAAGCTGATTCTCGTCATCGTCTGTATCGCGCTGCTGCTAGACAACATGCTGTACATGGTGATAGTACCGATTATACCTGATTATCTTAAGTACATCGGCGCGTTTGGACCGCCGGTTGAAGAATCGCCCAACGACACCACGCCGGCGGGCCATCACGGCCAGGATTCCGCAACGGGAGTGTTATTCGCGTCCAAAGCGATCGTACAGCTGATGGTAAATCCATTTTCGGGCGCGCTTATTGATCGAATCGGTTACGACATTCCGATGATGATCGGGCTTACTATTATGTTCTTCTCGACCAGCGTGTTCGCGTGCGGCAAGAGCTACGGTGTGCTATTCTTCGCAAGGAGTCTTCAGGGCGTCGGCTCCGCGTTTGCCGACACCGCTGGCCTCGCCATGATCGCCGATCGTTTCACGGAAGAAGCGGAACGTTCGAAGGCGCTCGGGATCGCGCTAGCGTTCATCAGCTTCGGCTGCCTCGTAGCACCGCCATTCGGCGGCGCGCTTTATCAGTTCGCCGGCAAGGAAGTGCCGTTCCTGATATTAGCGTTCGTCAGCTTAGCAGACGGCTTCATGTTGCTGCTGGTGATGAAGCCGATAAAGGAACAATTGCAAGACCGTCATAACGAGCCCAAGTCGACGATACCGATCTGGCGGCTGCTGATGGATCCGTACATTGCCGTGTGCGCAGGCGCTCTGATGATGTCTAACGTCGCACTGGCATTTCTCGAACCGACGATATCGTTGTGGATGGAAGATACAATGACGCACGACAACTGGAAGATCGGTATGATCTGGTTACCTGCGTTTTTCCCGCATGTACTCGGCGTCATGATCACTGTAAAAATGGCTAAACGATATCCGCAGTATCAGTGGTTAATGGCAGCCGGTGGCTTGGCACTCGAAGGTCTTTGTTGCTTTATCATACCGTTCTCAAGTTCGTACAAAGTATTGATGATTCCGCTGTGCGGTATTTGCTTCGGAATCGCGCTCATCGACACCGCGCTATTACCTACTCTCGGTTACTTGGTGGACGTCAGGTACGTGTCGGTGTACGGCAGCATCTACGCGATCGCTGACATTTCGTACAGCGTGGCGTACGCAGTAGGGCCGATCATCGCCGGCGGTGTCGTCGAGGCGATCGGTTTTACCGCCCTCAATATCGGCATCGCTTTCTCGAATTTGCTCTACGCCCCGGTGCTCTACTATCTGCGTCACATCTACGATTTCAAGCCGTTCCAGGACGAGGCGAATGTGTTGATGCAAGATCCGCCCGACAAGGAGTATCAGACGTACGTGCTGCAGGAGCAGCGACCGATTACTGGCGAGATTGGTAATCACTTAAACCAAACGCGGATGGAGACAAATATTGACCAAAGTTATGTTGATCAGAGTTATCAAGCGACGCAAGGCGGTTACGATCAGCATTACGGTGGCGGTTACGGAATGCAGAACACGATCGGCGGTTACAATCAGCCCGCTCACGATCAACCGCCGGTCTACAATCAGTCCGCTGGTTACAGCCAGGCGACCGATTACAGTCAGCAAAGAAATTACGCGGCACCTAGCGAGCAGGAACAGAGAGGAGGATCTCAGGTTGACGTAAACCCCTTTAGAAGACCGGACGCGGATCAGCGACCAGCTGGAGATAGCAACCCCTTCCGGCAAGGAATGTACTAGAGTGTCAATGAAGGTGTACAGCGGTTACGGCCAACGATCTGAGAGCAAAGCTAGTCTTTTGCTGGAGAGAGTGTATTTGAGAGTCTTCGAGACAGGCTTCCACTTAATCAGCGAAAAATCGGTGCGTTGTCGTAAGACGCGGCGAGATTTCCAGGAGAGACGATCGGGACACGCTTGTCAACCTGGGGAAGTCGCCGATTACGCCAACATTCGAACTAGATCTCAAACGTATTCGATTTCGTTGATACATTTTATTCGCGGATTACAAGAGAAGTATCAGACTTAGAGAGACAGCAATTTCCGAGGAAAATCACTCCGCGAACAATGAATCCTGACGAATTCTGATTTTGTGAATAAACTGGTGATAAGGAACAGTAAGAAAAGAGGAGATAAAGTAGAAACTTTGCTGACAAAACATACATAAACTTTAGAACGTAAGACTGATAAATGATAAAAGATTGACGACTAATGGATGCAAATGGATGAACAAGAAATTTGAGGAAAATGGCCGTCGTCATATAAGAAATAAAGATCGCGAGAAAATCACAAGTAATTATAACATCGAAATAAAACTAAGTGAGAAGAAAGAGAGAGAGAGATGTGTGTGTTGGTGCTAGAGAGGGAAAAAATGACGTCTTTAATTTAAGATACAAGTCGTCTCGTTGCATGAAGTGTAAAGAAATTGAGAAGAAAGAAGAAAAATTTACGGCTGCGATGAGAGCTTCTCATCGGCAAGGACCTTTGCTCACAGCCGCTGAGCAACTTTTTAAGTTTTTATTGTTTTTGTTGAAAACCGTTCTGAATTGCTGAAACTGAATAATAGTACATATCCATTAATTAATGCGATTAATTAAGAAATCTAAAAAGATTTTAAATATTTAGAATTAAGGTTTTAAGTTAAGTAGGTGATTGTATAGAATGTGTGATGAAAGTTATGGAAAATTATTTCCACGAGTTGTTCTATACAGGCAAAGTACTTGCGTCTGCTCTGATTAACAGAAAAAAAATTTATTCATGCTTATATAAATATGAATAAATATTTTATCGTGCAAGTTGAAAAATATTTAATTGCAAAAATTATTTGCTTCGGTTATTAAAATCAATCATTTTAAATACGCGTAAAAACTTTAGTAAAAAATGTTATTTGTTAGACACGTCTTATTATTATAATGATATTTTTATGCAGAGATGTGTCTGTTAAAGATAAATTATTTATTGATTTTAAATAAAATTTAAATTATGTTTTTACTTTGTGTTTTACATTTCAAATTTTATCTATTTTGATTTATTCTTAAGATCTCTATAGTTTCATTATTCTAACAAAATACGAGACGATGACTTTCGTAATATTATAGTTATTCATACTGATATATACGCTTATATATGTATTGTATATGAAGTAGATATTCCCATCGTTGTTAGAGAATTCTGAAAAAAATCGACTCCTATTTTGTTAAATAAGTTGTTAAATCAATTGTAATCTGAACGTTTATTTATTTTATCTGAACAAGATTCTTTCTGTTTTTTTTTCACGTTCTATTCAATTAATTAATTAATCGAGTACTTTGCTGCAATAATGGAGCAGTACCAAAGTATGTCGAAAGTATGCATGTCGAGAAGTAAACATATCTGTATTTTTATGAGATTACTTTTTTAATTGTAGAGACATTTTATTAGAATCTTTATCGATTTTAATTCATGCGGGAAATCACGCGATATTTAGAGATGCATTTCTACATAAATGTATGTAAATATATCAAATTTTATCATGTGTCGAAGTGACTTGGACGTAAAGTTGTGCAATGACTATCGAGAGGACATTTGCATTAATTCAATTTTAAGATTATTTATATCTTTCGTTTTATTTAATTTGTGAACCGCATATATGATATAATTACATCGTAGTTTATTACACGAATTATATAATTATTATATATTTCCAATATTATTATTTTTCCAATTACTTTTTATATTATACAAATATACATATGTGACGCAATTAAAACAAGTTTTAATTGTAAAACAACATTGAGAAAATTATTTTTGTAAGTAATAAATTTATCTCAAGCTCTCTCGTCGCTCAGCCTTACGACCGAGTGCACAGCACACATTCGTACCTACTTGTCAATAACTAAGAGACATCGCGAGAAGCAAATAAAAATGCATTAACACTTAGCTAGTGCAATTGTACCACGTTGACACGACGACTGACTGTCGTGAAAGGCGCGAAAGAAAGGAATCCTCGAGATTGTCGAGGACTCCGCTTCGCTCGCATCGAATCTTCGTGGATCGCTTGCCATGTCGTCGCACGAGAATCCACGAGAATCGATTCGCGAGTGCTTTGAGTTAACAGTGCCTGAACTTCGCAAGTTTTTATCCCCCATCGTCGCAAACTCGTAGTCGACGAACAAATATATCATTAAAGCACTCCCGTAAAAAGATCCAAAGCAAGTGTATAACCCGACCTAACGTAAAAGTAGACACACTCTCTACTAGACCTGCTATACATATGTACCTATATAAACATAGTTATATTACGCATTTCTGTTGAGGAGACGAGGAGAGCGTGTTTTTTTTTTAAATCTCCGCAATGGTGTTTTGTTTCTACGAGCTGGCCTCTAATGTTAAGAGTTTTATCGTAAACGGTAGCGTACGGCTCACCGATAATTATCATCACGATTTCGCTGGTATATTTATGAAGATAAAGATTAAAATATATTCTATAATAATTTATTGTAGAGAACTTATACGACACACAGAAATGGTTCTAAAATAAATGTCATATCTTAATTAAAAATGTTTTTTTATGTATGTTTTTCTTAAAAAATACTTCATTTTATTTCACTAAATTTAAAACGTTTTACAATCATCTGTTATCCTTCGCGTTTTCTCGTGATAAGACCAGCAAAATCGAACTGATGTACGTCACATAATTATCGGTAAGACACGTTGCATCGATTGCACTACGGTTATACATACACATATTACACGTACATAAAGAAATTATTCGTAGCTTCTTCTGTCTTTTATAAATATATGTATTATGCGTGCGCAAAAAAAAAAAAAAAAAAAAGGAAAAACTTTTTCCTTCGCATATTGGAAATCCGAGAACTACTGTTACAGTTTTTTTTCAAATTACTTGATCGATATTTTTTTAATGTGACAAACAGCTCCGAATTAAACTTCTGTTGAAATAAAATTTGTTTACAATAAAATAAGAATGAAGATTGTTTTATTAATATGTTTTTTTCATCTCTTTAAAATCAATTTTATGCGAAAAAACTTGAATTTGAAATTTTTCCTACAGTAAAAATATTAATTTGAAAGATTAAAATTGCACAGTATTTTGATAGAGTGACAGCAGTTCTGTGATATCTGATATATCTTGCCTAGTTGTATTATATCGTTTGCAAGTGTTGTGAAAGCGAGGTACGTGAGTAAAAAAAAAATCCGTTTTCTTCTCTCTGCGTCACTGATAGAGATCAGTGCTGAGCAAAAATATTGTTTTTTCAACATTTAAAGATGTAGAATACACACATGAAGCTCGAAACAAACAAAAAGAAATTTTGGTATTTTGGTAGATTAAAAAATACATGTTTTCTTTAAATATTTTACATATATATATAATATAGATAAGATTTGTAATATAGATAAGAGAGCGGACGAATTGTTTTCTGATTTCTTAAAAAAAAAAAAAAAAGGCAATTTAAATACTTTTCTAAAAGTTTACACGTTTTAAGCCAATATCGAAACCTTGCTCAGCACTGCCGAAGACGACGTTTAGAGTGCAAACATACACAGGCGCTAGTTTCTCAACGATATTTTTCTCATCTTGTAAAACCGAGTTAACTTCCTAAGTGTTGCGAGAAGAAACGAGGACGCGCAGTATATACAAAATACACACATATCATAAAAGAGAAGAAAAATAGTCAGACACATTGGACAACTATATTTATCTAATTATCCGTGCATAATGTATATTATCCGTGCGCGTTTTAAGAAAAGAGTCGAAGAATCGCGCATCTCTCGAGATTATTCGTAAACGTAGCGTAACTTAATTGCAATACATCCGCACTTTGCGCGTTTATACACACTCTATACATGCGGACACATGTATGTATAATTAATTGATGAACAACCAAAGTAATACGAAATTCTGTAATTGAAATCCTATAATATTGTAATGATATGTTGTTGAACCGGTTATTAAAGATGTCATTGTTACCGAACAATATTACGTGTTATACTTTACGTTATATTTTTTACATCCTTGTGTGTGTACTTATAAATATTTATACACGTACACAAAAGTAATTTTTAAAAGTTGTTTTAAAAGCGGAAAGAATTTTTATCTCAATCTTATACAAAGAAATTCGTGTCGTATAAATCCATGTTTGACGGTGACGATATAAATATGATTCACGTCTTGTCCCTTTGAAATTTCGCTCACGATATGCGGAGAAAGATATCAAGAGAGGACTTATACTCGGGTATCATACGCGAAATGCAAAGGATTGGTTGACACAAGCCGGTAGGTAAAGAACGGACTTAAGCCTTTAAGAACATTGGCACGCGCCGCGCGGAATTCGGGTCTAATGAAAAAGCGAGCGCGGAAAAGCGAGCTAAAGGAGTGACAACAACGAGCGGGGAAATAAAGGAACGGGGAAAGGGGGGCATTCATGGGATGTCTGCGGAGTCCCAGTGTCACCCTAACCCCATCAAAGTGTAATAATATTTATATTAGGGCGCACAGGGGCGGCAGAGAGGGTAGGGCGCGCCATAGGGCTGGGGACAAGTGAGGGATGCTTCGGGGGGGTGTCGGTCTCTCCCTCTCGGTTGTACCGGGTATTTCCTGGTAACGACCGGCCCGCGGCCGCTTGTTCCGCAGATATCGATCGCGGCCCTCGTAATGAGTACGTCGCATCGATAACACGTTACCGTTTCCCCGCCGTATCGATTAATCAAACGAAACATGTATGTACGAAGTATATGTGCCTACACAAGCCGTGTGAGTACATAATGCCGTTGCGTTTTTGTTTCCTCGTGTCAATAAACCCCAAAACACAATTATGTCAGCCCATAAATTTTAAGCACAATCTGCTTATACGAGTCGTGGCGATATTATTTTTTTTTTTTTGAGAGTTACGTAAGAGAATTCTCGCGTATAATATAACTCCTACTTCCTCTTGAGTGTATATAATCGCCTACTCAGATCTTTACGTGTCCCAGATCACAAGGTTGTCCTAGATTAAAGTTGACGCGTCGATGTGCGCGCTTTTAAAATGCAAATATCGATTCGCTCCTTTGTTTCCTCCGTGACAGTGACAAAATATTCTACATGCTTGAGATTTTCCGAAAATTTTTTTTCGAGACTTAAGTTATATTCCGATTCTTTAAAGAAAAGAACACTTGTTGAGAATAAATAAAATTATACTCTCTCTCTCTTTCTCCGCATACAACAGTCACTTAGATATACCGTGGTCTCGGATGTATTGTCGGTGATTCCAATCAGTGAATAATATTATTCCTTTGGAGACATCAACGAATTTTCGGAGGACTTCAACGAATCGACAAACTAAACCCTAAAAACGACCGATATCTCTAGATATATATATAAGAAAATTTTTCATTGACATAAAAGCATTATTCTCACGTTGTGACATACTTCCGAAAACTAACTACTTAACATAATTTATACGGATAAAATTAATAACATGCAATCTCACAAACACGTGATTTGAAAATTATTCAGTCTTCGATGAGAACTAAGTCACACAGTTTTATTCCGACCCGTAATTCACGTAACCTACTTTGAACCGATCTCAGGAACGTCGCCGAATGCGGATTTAACAATTATCGGAGTTCGTTAGGCTTTCAACCAAAAATATTTCGATGGCAACTCTACAGTAGCAAACAAGCCGACAAATTGGATTCACGAGATATTGGACGTAATATCGGGGAAGTGTGTGTATTGGTGTGCGATCTGGGATAAGGTGGTCCACACCGAACTCGATTAGGTTTCTGGCGCCTCTCCGCGTCCTTTCTCCTCGCGCCTTATCCGTCCCTTCGAGATTGGCCAGGCACGATTAATTGACGGTAGTCCCTTCGAGACTTCTCGACGAGATTCGAAACGACAGCTACGAATTCCAGGAGGGTGCGAAGAAAGGCATAAGGGTGTACGCACTCGACGTGGATCCGTGTCGGATGTCAGTGCTTTAAGATTAAGTCATTTAACCTAACTTGTTGATCACAAATTTGCGCTACGCTGTTTTGGAACGCGTCAAGACGTTGCAGAGGAATCCTATCGCGCGAATTGGACGTTCTCGTAAATTGTGACAGTTTTAATCAATTTTATTATTTAAAACAATACAAAGTTTCACAGAAAAATCACAGAAAAAGTGTTTTAGCAAAATTCTACTTCAAGTTTACATTGCACGATGTATTTACTTTTTCCAGCGCTTCAAGTGTTTTAATTAATTCACTTTATTTAGAGATACTTCATTTGTGTCAGATAACAGTGATTACGTGAAATAATCGTGCTACACGTTCATCGATTACAGTACGACCTCTATTACGTACGTCCCCCGAGTATAAATCCATTTATCATGCCAATACGCGCGCCTATCGTTAGTGACCGACTGTTAATGCTTGCTAATTAATGATCCCGCAGCGGCCGCCATAGTCGAAATTCAGGACGGGAACTTTGCCGCTATTTGTCTTTGCGCTACGTGTAAACGAGAACGTTGCATGTGCAATATCATTGTATTCATTTCTCAATGCAATAACAGCTTTCAAACAAAGCAAAATATTTTTATCGTTATACGAGCATTTAATTGAACTTATACTCAGAGACAAAAAACGGAGATTGTGAGCGGCAATTTAATATCATTTTATTATTAAACGAGCGTCGATTTAGATCCAGTGACATTTGACATTTCCACCGCGACCACCGTAATCCATATTCAAAATAAGCTAATCCGGGTTACGTAAATGTGTGTTGTGAGTATACTTTGAAAGAGCGCGTGGTCGAAAATGAATCAAAAAGCAATTTTTGGAAATTATTTTTTTTCTACCTGCGAAAACTCTGTCCTACGACATGTGGCGATTATCAATCAGTTAGAAAGGAAAACACTCTGGTGAGGAAAAAAAAGACGAGTCACGCATGGCGCATTCACGGTGGCGCAAAGAAGCATTGATTGAGAACGCGAAGGGTGGCACCGGTGTTGTCGAGAACCGATGAGGCGAATAATCGGATTTAGAGATTATCAGCTCTCTTCCGATATCGGCCGCAACACCACCGTTGTTAGCGTATCGTCATCGTATCGATTTCGATAGTCATTACCGAGACGTCGTTCATAGTTATCGATACCGTCATTGTGTTACATATTTCTGATAATAAATTATTTTTAGTTTTCCATCGGCATGATATTTGCTTGTGACCTACAATGTCTTGTAGGTGTATTTTCCGTCTCTCAACATCGTAAAGACCTTTAGATATAAAGAGTCCAATGAGATAACAACATTTATAAATACTACAAAGGTATCTTGGAAAAATTTTCTTCTAGATATTAAAGTGAATTTTTATCAACGGAAAATATTTCTCGATTGGTTTCAAAATATTAAGAGATAAAAACACAAACTCTGAGAAGTATTTCTGAATGATTCTAGATCTCTTAGAAAAAGATCTCGAAAAAATAGTTCGGAGTATCCTGCGTAGACCGTAAACTCAAGTACTTCGCATCGTCATTTCCGTTGACGAGCCAACTCGAATTGCTTTTACGCGCGTTTTACGCTGAATCCTCTTATCTCGGCAATAAATTTCTTTCGGCACGCCTCTACGTGCGTATCCTCCTCCGTCCCCGACGATTTCTTCACCCCCGTGGATTCAACCCCATCGAGAACGTCGATGCAGTATCTGCGGTTCCTTGCACCCAGGAAAGAGTCCAGATGAGGGATGCTGCGCGCACCGCGGCCGATAATAACGCTAGTTTATCGCATGATTTATCAAGCGCGATCGTATCGACGACGGTTCTCTGAAATAACGGGGGTATAGGGGGGACGTCGCCGTGACAAATTGTTCGTCTGCAAGAAGGGTGAGTGTGAGAGAGAGAAAGAGATACACATCGGTCTACGCCTACATCTGTTTCCGCGTTAATACCTTGTATAACTCTTACGGGGCCGACGACTTGGGGGGACAAACATGAGAGGGAAAACACACTTCGAAAAGAGAGAGGAAGCAAAAGAGAAAGAGAGAGAGAATAAACTGCTTTGTCGTGTCTACACTTCGAAGATATATTGCGCTCGACGACGTGTCTTCGCGCGTGTTTTCGGGTGCACAGCGTGTGATATAAATAATACATTCTGTCCTGAATGTCGCAACCAGGGATGTGGTCATTGTCGATCTCCGTCGTGTGCGATTCTTCATCGTAAATCCTCAAATATTTTTTCAAATTAAAACAATTTTTTTTTTTTCTAGATTTTGTCATCGAATTATTTTGTAACATATGAGTTCTACAAAGAATCTAGAGAAAACGAATATCAAACGAATATATTAAACAGAAGAAAAAGCTGCTACCTAAAGTTTGCACATTTCTTATTATGTCACCGCGATGATAGATATGTGATGCTGAAGAGCCAAGGGAGACCTTAGAGAACGCTCGCACCTGTGTCACCGTGGGGAGAAAAGTCGCGTTCCTTTAAATTCTCGCAGCATATTTGAACTTCTCTAGAATGTATGCATGTATTCATTCAATATTTCTAGCTCACTTTACTCGCAATTTTCCCAAGTAAACGAGCGATAGAATGCATGTGCGCATATGCAATATGCAGAAACGTTTAACCGAATCGAATGGGATCACGTACACATTTTGAACAACATATCTACATAAGTAAAGTCAACGCTCTGAAAAAAAACTAGCTGATTGCGTTTCTGTCTTTAACTCGCGGAAATACTTTATCCTGTTTCGTATCTTCGACATTCGAATCAAGTTTGGATTGCACATATCGCCCGTAAAAAGATCGTAAATTTTCGAACTGCAAAAGTGGAACGTAAGTTCACGAATCGTAAATTCATATTACATCACTCACGACAATAACGTTCTCGATAAGCTCCGTCGCTATCTCTATATGTGTGTTCGATCAATGCTGAACATTTCGATCCAGTTTCGACCTTCAAGTCGCGGCGACGAGACACGCGGTGCGAGATTCGAATTTACGTGAATAAATGACGCACGATGAACAATATTCATAGTGTGAACTTGCAAAATTAGCTTGCGCCCGTTTTACGATGTATTCTCGTGAGTAACTGATATCATTCTTTACGCTCGAAACTTCGAACAATGCAATTTTCGATAGAGATCCGCATATTCAAAGCGCGTCTCGCGAAACACTACAGTGCGCTTGACGTGCCAATCTAAAGTTCTGAAAAATTTGCTCGGGGGGAGGAGAGGTAGCAGTGCGGTCACAAAAGGGAAAGGACATTAGCCCCGAATCCACTTGTAGTCGGACGCTGCTTGTCCAAGTATCCCCTTCAGCCACGATTCGCGTGCTCTATCTGGGCCGATCATCCTGTATAGACGGGAGAAGAACTGGCAGGAGAAAGAGAGAGCTCCGTAACAAACGCGGATCGTGTAAGGGGTCGAGGAGATAAAATGAGATCGTGTCTCGGGGCTCTCGGCCGCAGGGGTGGAACCTTTGGAAGACAGAAAAGAAAAGAAATTGGTACATCGTCCGGGAAGAATGAGCTGGCCATTCTCCGTTTGTCGTTTCTGACGCGAACATCTCGCGCAATGTTTTCCGCCGCGGAAAAGAACGCATTGTCTTTGCCGCAACGAGCGATTGTCGGGTCGTTCTTCGTTCGATCGACTTTTTCACATAATAGAAACGGTTTTTTTTTTTTTTTTTTTTTTTTTTTTTTTTTTGATGTTTTGTATTTTCTCATGTTGTGCATATCTCTTTTATAACTTTGTAGAACTCACGTTTTGCACGATTTTGCACACAGTAAGACATTATTTCCGCACAGAAGTATTCTAACTATTTGTACAATTTGAAATATGTCGGAACGGTCGTATCTTGAAGTATACGGAGTGTATCTCCGCGTATTCCTCTCTATCCACTTGAGCTGAAGCCGCGTTTACGACCAATTGAGATAGCGCACGAAATCGTGCGCAAGTCGTAATGGCGTATTAAAGTCTCCCGAAGCGACGTCACGTTCGACAATGCGTATTTCTCGATTACACGCGAAACATGTATATCTTGCATTTTTTTTTAATTCGTTTTTTTTTTCAAAAAGTATTCAATTTAATTTTATTTTCTCAGATATGTACTTTAATTAGAAGAACAAGAGATTTTCTCTAACATTTCATAAATATTTTATGTAAATACACGGTCCTACCGAACAAGAAATTACGAAAACAAAATATTTTCTCGGAAAAGCGGAGAGATGAGTCGTTTCCCCGAATGACCGGTAATTTGGTCGAATTACAGGAATCGTTCGCTAAACGCGCGACTGTAATAACCAGGAAGTGCGCTCGTGGCGCGGATCGCTCGGGAAGCGCCAAACGACCGCACTTCCGGTTCGTGCGGCAAAGTGTTTCCTGCGGATGACCTAGGCACTGCGAGAGAAGCGGCAACCCCTTTCGTACTTCTGGGTGGGATTGCGGGAGGGTAAAGGGCAACAATGCCGCGAGCAACCACTCGAGCGCCCAGGCCTTTGTCTGAAAATCTCTCTCGAGTTTTCTCCTTTCTTCCCACTTCACCCTGCAACCTCCTGCCTCTCTCCGTCCCTTTACACCCGCTGTTTCTTCACCCTCGGCTCCCTTTCACCCCGTTTGTCTCCTTTAACGGCGGGACACGTGTGATTGCTGTTCCTTTGAATTTTGAGAAAAAAGCTCCCATGGGTGCGTCTTTGTCTCGCGCTACTTTTAAAGAAAAAGCGCGAGAGTAGATACGCTTATTAAGTGGAGCACTAAATAAGACGGTGGAGTTACAGAACTTACAAGATTACACGCTTATATCAAATATATATAAGTTACACGTAGAACTGTGTGTTTGAGAGAGTTAGATAAAAAAAACAAAACACGCGATATTTCTTAATAAATAATTATAAAGGTGTGTCAATATTTTGATTAAGTCACTCCATTTCGACACTCGAAAGAAGTTTACGTTACGTCAGCACGTTCTTGTAATTTACCTTAAACAAACGAGCATTCCTGGCAAATATCGTGTATTTGTCCGCAATTATCGGCGAGTTGCAAATTCATGATAGCTAGTGTTTTGCAACGCGCGCTAATTTCGTCTCGAACTACTGGTATTGAAGAAACGGTGTAGCGAAGATTTCTTGCTGCACAGTCGTCGTCGTCGTCGTCGTCGTCAATAGCGCAATAATCGGCGCCGCAAGTTACGAAACAGGTTACAGAAGCGATTCCGAATGACGAAAGGCACAATATCGCGAGACGACTCGCGAGCGAGCATTGTAATCTCTCGCAAAAGTAAATGATATTTCTTTTTCTTCAAAAAGCCACGATATATTTCTCTAAACAATCTCTTTCTCTCTTTCTCTTTCTCTCGCGATTCGAGAAATATTGCGATATCGACTTGTGTCGCGCATGACATGCTACTAAAAACATAAGCGATTCAATCCCGCCTTATGAATAAACTAAACTTGTCGCGTCATATCCGACGCGCAACACACGACGATCATATGACGTCGGTGAAGTTTTTACCCTTAGATTCGCGGGTGAGCGTGGTACCATCACGTGGGTACCATGTTGCGTTATGGGTATCAGCCTGCCCATAAAACAGCATTAACGCTTCCCCCCATATGCCGGCTGAGTTTATTCGAGCAAGAGGGAAAGGGCGATTCTTGCTATCGAGGAAAGGAGTTGTCGCGACGATCGTTGTTCGTCCTCTGGCGCATCGTGCTGAAACGACAAAGAGGATTGTTCAAGAACGATCCGAGGGATCGAGACCGAAGCGAGATAAACGTCAACGTAAAAATTCTCCTCGCGACGTCTAACTGCTGCTATTAAGTCGAGGATGCAATCGACTTCGAACTTCGATTGCATCTTTCTCGAACGACCGAACACTTCATTCTCGTGGAAAGCTCTTCGTCGTTACAGAAAAAAAAAAAAAAAACCACGAACGTTGATCGCAGCACGCGAGAGAATAAAGGGGCGCCGTACCCTCCCATCTTTTTCTTGCCCGGAGCACCCTTCAGGCCTGGATCTACCCCCGCGGGGTAATAGCGGACCAGCAGGGTGGCCGCAGTAACGATGCGTCGTCAGTTAATCAAGCCATTTCGTTTCTGCGAGATTGGAATGAGAATTCGGTCGGGGCGACCATCGATTTTCCTTCGGCCGCAGTCTCGTACAACTTTTCCAACTTCTAAGAGAACATGTGAATGAAAAGTTGAAACCTTCGATTTAAGACAATCTGTGGGTGCAATCTTTTGTCATGAGAAAAGAGTACTTGAAAAACGGTGCAATACCAAAACATAACTTTCAGCTTTAAAAATACAGGTGTATAATTTTTATTAAAAATTTTTATATGTATAGATTTATTTACTTTCTAGAAAAAACGAGAGAAAAATATTTCATGAATTACAATCTTTCTTCTTCATGTATCTCGTCGTAGATATCAATAAACGCGCATGATATGGTAATCTCGTTGTACTTTTATGGCGAAGCGAGTTTTAATCCACTTACGGAAGTTACAGCTCGTCGCGAAACGAGATCAGAAACTCCAGCATTTCAATAGAACGGCTCTTGCGGCTTTTCTTATTTAGATCCTTTCAAAATTTCAGTCTCAATATGAACGAGCTGAGATTCATTGTTAACAAGTAAATGTGGCTAGTCTCGCAGCTTTCCCTAATTGTAGTATCGTAATTCTTGCGGGGGTTTTTTTTTTAAATAAAATCCTAAAAAGTTTATTAAAATTATACAAAGAATCTTAAGGTTTAAAAGTGAATGTGTTCTTCTTATTAAATCATTCACAAATGTTTAGCATCTTTTTATTGTTTCTTGTTTATTTTGTACGTATTTTTTTTTTTTTTACTTAAAATCTAATAATTATATATGTATAATATCAAAAAACTTTTCTCTTTTCTTATCATTCACGAACTTCAAGAATTTTGCACACACTCTGTGCAAACAGAAGAGCCGCAAGTATTCTATTCGGTCAGCCAACATCTTCAAGAAGATCAAATAACTTAAAGTGACCTCACATCTCGCACTTCTCTCACCTGGAAAACCAACAGGATCTTCTCTCTAATGGTCACTGGCGTTAGTCGTAGTCGACGCGAAGTATACTTCGGGTCGAGTCTATTGTCATTGAAATTCCCGGGTGGTTTTCCTAGTTCACCGGAGAGATGGAGGGGACGCAGCACATCGCGCGCAATTTCCGTCTATCGAAGAAGAGAGTCCGACGAACTCGGGGAGGAGATGCGAGGACCAACCCTCGTAATCCTACGACTGAAAGCCTCGTTTAATATTTATGATTTATTTCGGTTTAATTCGACGCGCAAACGAGAGCTGTATTTGTATTCAGCGACTGGCTGACTGGTTCGTTCGTGATGTTTCACGTCGTCGCGACGCTCGCTGTCAGAGCTGTCTTAATCCCTCGAGATTCTCGGAGTTTCACTGAGACAGGAAGACATCTTGCGAGTTTTACTCTAAGTGCTCTGCAACTTTTCACCGCGTTGTGAAAAATTGTGTTGCTCTTCTGATTTTGTAACACGCACCGTACAAAAATGCTGCAGTTGTGCTGCGATAAATTATTTTTTGCGGTTAATGAATTTTCTTTTCTGTTTTTTTACTTTTTTAATTTTATTTTCTTAACGAAACACACGTACATGGCTCGTGACGAAAGATACACGAACGATCTGCTGATATACAGCGCGATATACACAGTTTCGAAGAACACAGCGACGGATTTACAAGCACGACGGAATCCGTCGGCTTCATTGTCCCGGCAACAATGCGCAATAGAAATGCCTTCACCCTCACATCCGGCGGCCTAGCACGAGGCTGTTTAGGGGAGAGAATTACCCTCTGCATTAACTCGCGTAATTGAGATTTATTAATCCGGCGGCCGGTTAGTGGCCGCCGCGCACCAGCCGTATCCTGTTCTTTCTGACCGAGAAGTTGAGTCGTATAACTTTGTTATTATTATTTTAGCAACGTACACGTACATTCGCCGTTAGGATCCTTCAGGGTTACATTCGGGAGCGGCAAAGCCGTTTGTCATCCTAAACGAGTATATGATGATGTATTTGTGGTATTTTTTTTTCTTGCGTCGCATAAATATTTTATTTTACAAACTTCTTGCTTTTTTTGTGTGAAGATCAAAATATTAGAGTTTTTATCTCTCGTATATTTTCTTATTTAGTTTCTCAAACTTTCCTATTTTTGAATTCACGAGATAACATACGAGGCAAATGTTTACGGAATAATATGGTTATACCACACGGGGATAAAGCTATGACGCGGTAAGCTCGCAGGGGAGTTCCATATTGCTGGATTAAGCGTTCAACCTCTATCTTGGAGCTTTCTCTCTCTCTCTCTCTTTCTTCCTTTCTGTGATGCCGTCTTCACCGTTTGCGTCTTGAGCCGAACGGCCCTAAGTTATAGGCGCGACTTTCATTAAACATCCTGATGACGGATCGCTTTGTCTCGTTTGTATCGTGGGCGGCGCTGAAACTGAATTTAGGCGGCGAGATATTACTTCGAGACGCGATTGTCCTTAATTTAGAACTTCCAGGCTACGTGACCGTGATTCATTTGCGCGTTATCGTCCGATAACTCCAGCTTGTAATTATGGAAGGAAGCGATAAAAAAAATACGTCTCATTTCTTCAGTTCCCAAAGCATGCAAAAGAGATTTAATTCGGTAGGAACTTCATGAATCTGTGTTTTTAGATTTTTTTTTTTTCAGAAACTCAGATTTGCGTAATGCACATCTTTTGCGTATTTTAAAACCCTAGAGAGGTGCCCTTTACACACGAGCGACACTTTGATCGAACGTCGAATGCTGGCCACATAGTTCGAGTCACTTCTCGAGAAAACAGATGGCACATTTTATGCCGAATAAAAAATGTTCATGTATGATGCAATTTCGTTTATTTTACTTGTTGCAGAGGGATGGCGAGACTCGGTGTTGGGGGCCCCGCGTCGCTTATTGGTGACTCTCGGCAGTCTCTCCAGGGACAGCTCGCCGTGTCCTGCCGCGGTAAGTCACCACTTTGTTCATCCTTTATCAACAAAGCCTTGCCAAAGCGACGATCTTTATTTGCC
The DNA here is from genome assembly GCA_014825455.1 of Pseudomyrmex pallidus. Taxonomy (NCBI): domain Eukaryota; kingdom Metazoa; phylum Arthropoda; class Insecta; order Hymenoptera; family Formicidae; genus Pseudomyrmex; species Pseudomyrmex pallidus. Next base: position 23,328 of record QVNV01008914.1, read on the forward strand.
GTCGCCAAGAAGATACTGTGGGAGGGTCGATAAGATCTCGTCCTTTCTCGTGTCGTTTTACGACGCACACGATACGGCGAACTAAACAGTATTGTGATATGAGATAGCTTTATGAGAAGAAAGCGGAAACGACTGTATGAGTATATTTCCGAGAAAAAAAAGTGTGAATTACAACATTAAATAAGTCAACCTCAATGTATTTTTTTTTTTTTTTTAGGAGCGTATTTTTTCCTCTTTCTATTTATCTGTTTTATTTTTTCGTTCTTGTGGTTTTGCTCGTTGCGTATTTCTTCTTTCAAAGGAGTTTCATTTGCGAAGCATGAAAAATGTGAATGCTTCCAAGTCGTGCTTTCCAACATATCTTTTTCTTTCTTTAAATGGTTAACTGGTCGGGAAAAGTTTCGTCAGAAAAAAACTGGAAAAATGTAGCGATTTGTTCGCGCGCGAAATCATGAAATCGTGTGGCGTCACAAATTTCTGCAACGATAAAAATACGGCAAATATGAAATATATATATATATAAATAAAATATATATACATATATGTAATGTTTTGTTAGAATTTCAAACAATAAATGTGGCGTCTATTATACCGCTAAAATTTATGGTATCCTGTGTAACACGCGTGCCTCCATTATTATTAGCAAACGAGTAAATCATGACGTTGCAGTAATGCTGTATCTACTAAAAGCTATCAATACTTCTGTCATTTTTCCACGTCAGAATATCGCGTTAACCCGAGAAATATTTTCTATTCCGCCAAATATTGACAATATCGAGTGACAGAAATCGGAGATGCAAAATTCTCAACATATCATATCTTTTTATTTCCAAAAATGAAAAATATTAAAAATTGTACAACGTCAATTGTGTACAACGTCAATTGTGTTAGCAAACAATTACACAGCGGTAATGTGTATGAAATAAATGCACCGAATACACATACATATAAATGGATTCCGATTTCCGTGCGGGAATAGTTAGCAATCTCTCTGAGAAATGCGATTTCACAAATGACATTGCAGACGGAATCGACGTTTTCCGTTTCAGAGACGTTTCGATTCTATTCGCGAGCGTTTTACTCGATCTCGCGACTCTTCGCGAGAACGCGTTGATTCACGTGCAATAAATTCTTCTCACTGGACCTACCCCTCGATCTCGCGTCTGTCGCGCTGGTAACGAGATCGTATCTGACGGGCGCGCGGCGTTCTGTGTCATTTACATACTCTTCGCCCTGGGGCAATGTGCGAAACGCGCGACGAGGGGTGTTACGCGCAGCTCTCGTTCGGCCTCGGTTTGATTTACATTTCCAACACGGACGAGGATCAACCGTGCCCTCGAGGTGGTGCGACGGTTGCGGGGATTGGCGTAGATAACGGAGAAGAAGCGAAGGTCTCACCTGCCTGTTCGCCTCAGGGAGAAGGATGCAAATTTACTTATAAAATATATCACTTTCGCTCGACAGCATATTTCTCAACGAGACGATTCGAAAACACGCGCAATATCTTAGAAGTTTTTGCATATTTTGATGTCAAAAGAATTTATTATGTGCTTTGCATTTCTTTTGTCATTGAAAGTATTCACAGTACGAAGCTATGAAGTAAAACAGACGTCGCGTCAATTTTATTTGATCGCGGGCGAGTTCTAAAACGACATTACAATAATAAAAAGACGAATGAAGAAAATGAACAGCCGACTTACTCGAAAAATAGCGCATGAACTTCGAGTTGTACCGAAATGTCGTGTGAGGAAGAGAAGAATGAGTATGTTTTGATGCGTTAGTTGGGATAATGAATTCCATTAAGTAAGGGAATTAAGAACAAACCAAAAATACATCGTTAGTCAACGATAATACGTGGTAAAAATATCAGATCTCTCGTGTGGGTCGGGAAAATCGCTAGGGCGGGAAGTTTATCGGCAAACTTTTCTCGGTGCGAGGCATCTCTCTCCCTTAAGGAAAACTTTCGCATGAAAATCCTACGGATATTATATAACATGCTAAGGCAACACGTGTGTTTCACACGCGATATATATAGTTACTTCATAATGTGTGTGGATCGTAAGTTTCATTTTTTATATTTTCCAAGTAGGTATATTAAAAATATTAAGAACGTTTTAATAATAAAAATTATATTATAACAAATATTATATTTTAAAATATTTCTTCAACAATTTTTTCAAAATACACAAAAACTATTGTAAAATATTTCATGATTATTTGTGAAACAATCTTTGTTTTAAAATATTTTCTGTATCAAAATGTGATCTGACAATAAGATCGAAAGATTTAACTGTCTATTTAATTACTGTATAACCCTTCGATGTCTCGTGCAAATGTATAGCATTAATGTTGTTAATTTAATCAGTGTGTTATATTAATAAATTATCGTTCGCGCATCGCAGGTGCCGGCCAAAGAAATTGTAGTAAATCCTGCCGCCAGCTACGGATCATTTAATAAGGTTGAGTATTCTCCGTAAACTTTAATCTCGTCGATCTGAGCTGCAAGCGTCTCTCTTCACGTCGCTATTAAATTCGCACTCACGTATTTTACGCGAGCACTTTGTCGCGTCCGTGTTTCCACAGCTGCCGTTTTCATCACGTCACTCTATTTTCGTGACACTCGCGTATACTCGCGTTGTGTATGTTTTTAGAAGACAATACGGAAAATACATAGGTGTTATAAATGGCACGTGCGATTCAATTATTAACTGTGACGCTACACACACACATGGAAATAGACGCGTAGAACCAATTCACATGTGCTTTTACACAAACATGTTGCAAATCCATCAAAAAAGACAAAATTGACACTTTATACACATTCAAACACTGCGCGGCACTATATAAATTGTTTTAGTAAATATAGTAAAAATACACACGCAATTAGAGAATGTTTAATGAAATATAGTTTTTAATCATTAAACATATTTTTTAATTCCCCGAAGGATATGTGAGTCTATAAAGTCGAGTCTTATAGTGTGTTGTATCAATCATTGCCTTACATTCGCTCACAATGTGTGTAGCGAGTGAAATTCCAGACACCCATAAGAAAATTACTTTTGCGAGAAGGTGAGGAGAATAAGAAGGAAAAGAAGAAAAATGAAGAGTGACTTCGTGCGAGGGGGTGGAAGTGTATTCGTCACTTCTGATATTGGCTTTATATTGGATTTTCGTTTCTCAGCGAGAATGTCTTTGATTTCGCGAAGAAAAAAAGGGATCTGAAATTAGTGAATCACCCTTCGCTGGAAGTATATAACGTAAAAAAAAAAAAAAAGGCACACATGTGAAACGTGGTACGTGCAACTATATTGTCGGCGGGTATCGATCGGCAGGTGTTACCACGCTTCTCACTCCAGATATTTAATCCACTTACATGAAAATACGTAAAAAAAACATCGTATCTTTCATGAACATTTTGATTGCTCGTCGAGCTTAAACGATTAAAGGCGATCATCTCTAAAGCTTCTTTGTGTGTGTCCAAAGAATCGATAAATTCAACGAATAAAAAGCGACAGTACTCGTCGATACGAATCTCTAAAATTAATAGCACATCACTTCCACATAAAATTTTTTATTTCTTGATGTTACGTATGTATATATCGTGTCGTATATTTTTTTTTTATGTAAGTGTTAAAATATTTTCAATCGGAGATTAATCTAATTGACGCTCGACTGATCGACGCTAGCTTTGAGATCGGTTAACGTGCCGTCAAGCACGATTAAAATCGCGATTCGTGATCGACACGCGTCGGCAAGTGGGGCTCAGAGTCGGCGTTAAGCGGCGAGCCGCAAGTCCACTTATTCTACCTGAATGCATCCGTGATGCCCTCGTCTGATCCTTTGTATTGCATTAAGCACAGCCGAACGCTCAGCTTTCTCTTTACCTGCGAGTAGGGGTGGAACTAGCCACGATACTTTATATTATCGGTGTCGAAACTTTTAGTAAAAACAAAAAAGGTTATTTTCACCTAAGCAAATACTTTAAATTGAATCGTGTATTAACAAATAACTCGCGGATAAACTCAAAAGCAGTGATTTTGTACGATAAATAATAACAATTCTCTATTATATATATATTTTTTTTTAAGTTTCGTACTTGCATCATCACGAGACAGTCGTAAATAACGCGTTATCACGAGATCCGATAGCGGCTAATTTATTTACGAATCGTGTCGGGGGGTGGTGCACGCGTGAGTCACGTGCCATCTGTCATCCGCTACCCGCTTTATTATGACACGCGGAGTAACGCATTTCTGACCTATTATCCGCGATGACTGAGTTTTTCCGCGACCCCTCTAGCATATGATTCGACATAAACTCGCATATCAATCGATAGAATTTTAAAAACTAAATTTCGATCGCCAACAAATACGTTCAATCGAGCGTATCATATTGGCAATGCACGAGCAATCAGTAGAAACTTTCGCCGTTGGGCAGACGTTGATTATCTAAGAGTCATCACTGACTTGATACACTCAATAAGCGAAATTACCTTCGTTTATTTTGCACTCGGCATAATATCACGCGTGGTCTAAATTTACCGTAACTCGTAATCGCGTTTCGATTCACATCATGTAACACGATCGCCGAGCTTGATGCGAAACAATTCCCTAGGTAGGCGAAATGGAACTGGACTGTTACTTTCTCTAGCTCTCTCGACCATTTCTGGAAATAAGGATCCATTTCTCGTAGAGAGAAGTTCTAGAGAGGAAATGTGTTCCTCGGGCCTAATGGAAGTCGTGCTTTTTTCCGACGTTCATGAATGAAGAAAAATGCAATTCGTGTTGAAATTTGATCTCGTCTGCCGGCGGTTGTGTTCTCAATGATTGATCTCTTCATGTTTACGGGAAAAGTAAAGTCTTTTTGAAATCCTCGACTTGTTTGCTGATTTCAAACGTCAGTTCCTTCGCTAAATTTATTTTACGCGTAGACTCGCAAGACGAGGTAATTTCAACATTAAAGCAACTTCGATACGATTAGCCAATTACGTAAAAATTCCAGTGCAAGATGCAAACGATCTCAAAGAGCTCTTTAACGCTCGTAAGCGCCGTAATGCCTTTGCGATAAGCATCGTTCGTTGACTACGAACTACGCTTCGAGATGCTCCCGTGGTACATTCGCGATCCATTTTCGTTAATAAGCGCGATCGAGGGAAGAGCAGACAGGAAGGGCTTGTTGAACTTCAAAGCGCGACGAGTGTCGCTAACTAAACTCCGCAACTCGGCCGAGAGAGAGTCGGAAAAGAGAGTGAGTGAGCGAGTGAGTGAGTTTGCCATTTCCAATCCAAGTCCATTTCGTGATTAAGCGCAAACTTCTGAAGCTGCCCTCGAGGATGTGCGTAAATACGCGCAACACGCATTGCGCGCGGCACGTATTCAACGGGATCTGCGAATCGCAAAGTTTATTCGCCGAGAAATAAATTCGAAAAGTTTCGCCGGGGGTTGATTCTAATTCTGTTCGTGCTATCTGTTAGCCTATTACATAAATGTATGTGAAAAAGAGCAAGTTATTTGTTCGAGAAAAATATCAACTTTAAAATTGAAACGAATTTAATATGGCAAAATATAGAGGCGTAACATGAAGACTCCTTTCGTAATCCAAAAATTAAAATACGATATTTTTTTCACGCAAACAATCGAATTGCACGAAGAAAGTTTTGATTGTTGAATTGTTTGAGTTGTAAAAAAGTACATATAATTTTTAATTATAATATTTTTTATATTTAATATATCAGGTTTTAAAGTTTTTAATTTTGACAAATTTATAAGAGAATTCGAAGTACCATCGAAATCGCGAAAAAATCGAGAAGGTCTCGTAATAAATGCGCGGGTCACGCTCGAGTGTTTTAAGAAGTTTAAAGTTGCACGAACGAAAACAAATCGTCGACGAGAAAGGGTCTATAGCTCGTGTCTCATCGATATCGGGTTGCTAATGGTGTAAGCCAAACCGGCTGCCATAAAAACGCGCGTCTGGATAATTGAAGGGTGGGTCCTGCCAGCGTTATATCTAGCGACTCTTTCTCGGCTTCTCTCTTGTCTATTTATCTCTCGGCTTGGTCTTATCGGCCCTCTCTCATTCTCTCTATCTACCTATCTCTCTTAATTGCTCGCCAAATTACTCTGGAACGGAACTAAATCTACGGAAATTTGTGCTTCCGACCGAAAACACGTCGCTCTCGCACGTATAACTGTTATCAGATGTTCCGTTTGCAACCATGCCGACAAGAGAATGTCACTTCCGAGTAATTTCGCTCTCCGAAGAAAGTGAGGAGAATTTCTATGGAAAACAATGCGGACAGTAAAATATAACGTGACTGTTTTTAGTACGATAAAACATTCGTTTGGATTGAAATTTTCACAGCGCCGTGTTCTTTGCGTTTTCTTAGCTCGACTCTTTCGATAAAATCTTGATTTATTATACAACAGCTATTTTAAGAATTTTAGAAACCTTGTTCTTCTTTCCGTTATTTTACTTCAACATCGATTTCTTTCTATACCGAAAGAAACGAGTAATGGGAGTAATGAGGGAGTGAGGTTTGCTTACTCATGTCACGTGATAACTACACCCTTGGGAGCCGTAAATAAATATCGAGAAGCAACATGATAAAAGGAACACGCAAATCCGCGTGACTTTCGACGTGACGTGACGATGAGATTGCGCTGTGTCGAGAAACGCGCACGCTATTTTTTTTTTTAATTTTTTTTTCAAGGTTGTGTATTTTTTGCGATGCGTACCAACGCGACTTAGCGACGTTTTCCTAGATAGAAATCGGAAAGACAAATTTGTTGCCAGGGTTGCGAGACATTCTTCCATGGGGTCAAGTTCTCGGTCGCCTCATTAGAAACGCAAGCGTAATCCCCGCCCGCGCCGCTCTCCAATTACTGTTCGCCTGTTCCTGGTTCAAACCAGGTTCATGCTTGATCCAGTGGCGCAGACATAGGTACTACAGGAAGAAGACCGAAAATCATTACTTATTTCCTTGAAAATATATTTTGTAATAAAACTTCTAATAAATATAACTTCGATATTTTATGGAAAAAAAAAAAAATTGTTTGCAAATAATAATCTTTAAAAGACGACAAAATACTTGAGTATAATTTCTCAGGAAAATTGTCGAAACGTTCAACTCAACGTTTATTCAAAGTTTCAAGAAGCTTTATACAAACAATTTCAACAAATTTGGCTTTTTATTTCTCTTTTGCGACATAAGTGGATTTTTCTCTCTCGATTAGTCTCAAGACATATGCCGAGTAGTTACGCCACTGCAAAGGACGGAAAAACCCTCTCCGCGCCCTTCGCCGACGCACAAAGAGTTTGTGCGTCGTTCACGCGAAATCCGTAATTGCTTCGCACGGTTGCACATCCCCGACTGTTTGCCAATTTGCTCGGTTTGCCGCTGTTTGCGTTACGTCGGAACGCCGCCGCGGGACACATGGTGTGTTTCACGTCTTCCGTTAAAATTATTTTATCCCCGCAATTTGAGCATCTCGCGTGATTGTACGTAATTTTTTTTCATTATAATATAATTTGTTTTTCTCATTAAAAACCATTGAAATTCTTGAAATTTGTAGCAATTGTACAGGGGCGCAAGAAAAACGACGAAATTTCGGAATATTTTATACAAACGTAACAAGGTGCTGCATCGGAGAAATTTAAACCTGCGAAATGCCGAGACACAGTTAGCTCGCTTCATTCCTTTCCCGGCAAACATCATTAAGTTTGCGAGAGAATCGCGCTAACGAGGAAAGAACGACGACGAAACGCCGGTAAGACGAACGCCCTCGGCGTCCTTTTTAAGTCCCGTAGAGGAATATTGCGAAGGAGAATCTTGCTTATCCTCGTCGCGTAATCTGACTTTGATCGTCGTCGTTTCTGCAAAGAAATTGGCGCGAACTTTTGTACCCCTAGCAATCATTCAGTTTTCTTAGTCTTCGCCGCCGCTGCGAAAAAATTTATTTTCTCCCTCAAGAGCGATCTCGCCGCGGAACAGGGCAGTTCGTTAACGCATGAGCGGAAAAGTATTCTCGGGAAATTGTAAAGAAGTACGCGAGTTAATAAAACTCCATACGTATTTTAATAGCAGTATTTTAATTCCTCATTTTTCTTCTGTTAATAAGTAAAAAAAAAAACGAACAACAGAAGAGTTTTCATTTTGAAGCGAGAAAATTAAAAAGTTAAGAATTATATAGCAAACGCGCGAGAAGTTTTGAAAAAAAACTTTAAACTCGATTTTCAATTTCTTCATTTTCAACGTATTCATTCTCGTTAATGTTAGCATACAGGTGAACTCGAGCGTGTTCGAAGTGCATGGTATTGCCATAAATACAGGCTGATAATGGCAGTTGCAGTTGCAACTCCAATCAATCCGCTCATAATTGCGCAACGTGTGTTTATGGCGATCGCGCGTCCGTATACGCGATACTAATCAGCATCCAAGTCCGAACAACGCTCGGCTGACTTCTATCAAGCACCCTCGTTTGCCCGATTCAATAATACTCAATCGGACGTAGCTGCCATTCGAACGTACTGAATTCGAAATAATTGCCTGTCCACCGGCATCCAACCCTCCCTCTCTCGTCGCCCGTTGTCCCTGTCTCTTTTCTTCTCTTTTTCAGATAACGGGCAACCGGAGCGTGTAATTCGTTCAGCATAAAATTTTCCCCGGCGAATTATCGACTGCTTATTCTTTTTTTTTTTTTTTTTTGCAATCTCAATTAGCTGCACGTGCTTTCATTCAGCTATTTAACTTCTCTTTCAGTTAGCTCGAGCGTTTGCGTAATTGCGAGCGGAATTGTAATGTCAATTGAAGAGATGCGTGTGAGAAAATTAAGGAAATTTTTTTTTTAAATTGTCTAGATAGAGAATTTTGTGTACGCAATTTCATCCGAGAGCACATCTTAGATAATACGTAGCTTCTTTTACATGAACAAGCGGCATCTCGCAATCTCCCGTAGTCCCCAGTGGACTGTCGCGGCACACATACACAAACACGGACGGGGTAGATCGAAAAAGCGAGAGAAAGACGAAGGAAGAGAGTGGTGTTGGTGAGTCTAGCGGTATATGGTACAGAGCAAGAGTATTACTAATTGGGGAAGAGGGTGCCGAGGGGGGAAAACCTTGTTATCTCTTAATTGCTACGACCCTCGACGCTGTTTTGCATCGATAAGGAGTGTCGCGAGTCGACCCCGGCATTTGTTTCGCGGTCCGTGTCGATCGCTCTTATCGATCTAACTTCTCGACAGAATTATTGGACAGTAAATGACATACCCTTTACTCCTCATTTCCCTCTATTCTTTTCTTCTCTGTTTTCTTTACGTCACGTTATAAGTTTGTTCTCTCAATCTCTTATTTTTCTTGTCACTTCACACATGAAATACTTTTTTGTTATATTTTTTTTTAATTTAACTTTTATCTCAAATATCCGGTTTTATTATTTATTAAACACCACGTTTTTCACAGTTTACATTTATTTTCAATGTCGCGCTACCGCGAACACAAAGTGATACCGTTTATATAAAATACAAAGTATATATCCTTGCAATCTGGGCAATCGGCGCTTTATGAGAAACGATACGCGATTCCACGCACGAAACGAATCCGGAGAACGGATCGTAACGAGTTCGATTATCCTGCGCGGCATGAGTCAGTTTCTCGTTCCCTGTTTCTGCACGCACGTAGCTTCGGAGCGAGAGTGGCGCGCGCGACACACGCCCTCCGTTTTCATTCCGCCTTCCGTATAACGGGTGTCCGGATTCCCAGGAGGTTTTCCGCCCCCTTTTCAGGCCTCATTGCTATGCACCGCTCGAAACTTCACTAACGACCTTACACACCCTCTCGGACGACCCCTACTCCATCTTCTCCAGAGGCCTCCACGCTCTCTCGATTTTCGAGATCCGAAATCGTTTCCTCTCGCGCGAGCGCGTGTCCCCGAGTCCTTTGATCGCTTTACTACATTCGCGCGACTCGCGTATTATATAATGTAGTAACGAGTTTCTCGAATATGGCAGAACTTCATTTGCGGGGAATAATGTCGCACGGGAAAGTTCTCCCGAAGAAAGTTCGTCTGGAACTTGAAAATAGCACAAGTTACATTTGACATTTTGTAGCTAAAGTGACACAGGTCGAGTGTGCGTCTGTAATTTCTACGACTCTTTCATCAAATTAAATTCCACTTGATTTCTCTTTGACAAATATTTAACGAATTTTCAATTTTATTGAGAAGTTTCAACTTGCTCTTTTTAATAAAAATAAAAGACAGATGAGCGGACTGTGTGTTATCTGCTAATCTCTCTTTCCACGAAGGTGGCAAAATTATCGAGGATTGTTGTTTCAACAAACAATTAAAGTTTCATAAACAAGAGGATTCCATATCGTTTGCAACAAAATGGCCGAAGGCTAATGAGCCCGTAAACACGCGAATGTAGTAAAAAGGGAGTAAAGTCCATTACAGAGTGACAGTCCTTCTCTCACTGCTTTCGCTCACGTGAGTTCGCCGGAAACACTCAAGCTGAAGGACGAGGGTGTTCGGATCGCAAAGTTGGTCTTGTTAGGCCTGCAAAAGGGGATTTCGCTCAACCAACCGTGCTAGGTTTAAGGGCCCTTACTACACCAGAGGCACGCTTCGTTTCTCGATTGATTCTTTATTTTACAATCGCGGTGGCCCCCGCAAAGGGCAACGAATACACGGACGGTATGGGAAAGAGGCCGCAATACAAGTTCCGTGACCCTTCCGTCGGCCAATTTCCGGTCGGCCTGTGTCATCGTTTTCCATGTCGTCTATTCGTCTCCGGCGATTCTGACTCGGACGTCGCATGTTTTTCGCATGCAATATCTGTGAAATTTTATCTGATGAATGTTGAAATATATTGTTACGCGACGAACATCGCGTACGCGTGCGCGAGTCCCGGAAACCGGCGGAAGTGCTGCTTCGTCTCCGCGAGCGTAACAATATGTAAACACCATACATTGTCGTCATTCGAGCTTTCTGAAAAATTAGAGCGAAATTTTTTGAGAAATGAAGAAGGCAAGAAATATAATAATGAAAATTTCATTTCTCACATCACTTATCGTATTAAATACATCATTCTATTCATTTCTCTCTTCTTTCTCGCGGTAATTATCTATTTCCGTCGTTCGTTCGATTTGCAGAAGGAGGATGCTCTACCGAATCTTCCGGTTCCGGACCTCGAGACGACTCTGCAGAAGTACCTGGCGCAAGTCGAAGTTGTCGCTCCGAATCACCTGGAAAGAACACGGAGCCTGGTGAAGGCTTTTCTCTCGGGTCCTGGACCGAAGCTCCAACAACGTCTCTACGAACGTAGGCAGAAATTGACGAACTGGGTAAGTCACTGCGGTTTTCACAGCAACTTAATTTAAAATATAAAAATAAGCAAGTTTACGAAGTTACGAAATTCGCATTATAAATCGTCAACATATCGACTTTTTTAAACGTCATCGAGAAGGTATCGACTCTCGTCGGAAAGTCGAGTCAGACGGCGTAATTCTAAATACGCGGTCGTGGCTTTAAAAACGAGGGTCTGTCTCGTGCTATCGCGAAAAAAAAACGCCGCGGTGTGTCACGGTCATGGGGATCGAGAGAGATTCTCTCTCCGCGTCTAAGTGGCACAACAGCATTTTCGTTTCAAGCCGTGATGCCTCGAGAGAATTTACATCCGTCACACAGAGTGTTATCGTTCTATCGATCGATAATAATATCTGCGAAAACCAAGCTCGATGTATTAATAAAATATTTTGAAGTAGAAATATTTATATCAACTATTAATTCTTCCTCAATATTTGTATCGAATAAATATATCGAATAGAAAATGTGACGCTCTTCACGAAACGTGAAAATATTTCGCAAACTTCTGACACTGAAGAGAAGATCATTTCATTTTTTGTATCCGGAATATCGTTTCTTTGTGTATCAAACGCGTAAATAAGTAAATATCTTATATATACGACGAGCAGAGAGCGAGGATCACGCTCCTGAAGACGTAGTCGAATATCTACGCGCGTTCTCCGTGACTTTTGCCATCCCCTTATCCTGCACGGGGCGCTCCCGTGGGATTCCTGGTTCGATGCATGCGTCGGCTATAAGCTGCGCCTCGCACCCCCCTCGTCGGTCTCTGAGGCCTCCCCCCGTGGCACATAAATAAATAAATAAATGGATTTACGAGGGCCCTGATGCTAACTCCTCCCCGCGTCTCTCTCTCGTAACGTACCGGTGAAAAGGGATGGACACGAGGGTCGCCTGAACTATACCGGAACAATGCAAATATTGTCGGAGGAATGAGGACAAGAAGGGCGACACGAAGTTATGTTGTACATAAGATCGACGAACCGCGATGTCTTTATCGGCCTGAGTATGAAAATAACACGGCGCGCTTTGTTAGAATTCTAAATGTGTATATTTTTATATTTCTGGAATATATAAAATTAATGTTCATTTATGTAAAATTATAATTTATTTATTGCAGTTATCAAGAGAAAATAATTTTGTCTCGCGAGAGAAGAAAAAAAACATCTTCCACAGATAGTCTCGTATTTCTTATACTTCTTTGGAGAAATAATCTGTCCTCCCCTTTGCGCGTTCCGCCTCTTTCTCTCCCATGTAATTTTTCTAATTTAGCCGAACGGTGTGGTCCATTCAGCGTCGAACGGGACGCGACGAAAGCGCGTTCGCACAATCGCCGGTTCAGGGTTTTCGATTTGCCGGTATACATCCGGAAATACATTTTCGTTTCTCGTTTCTTTAAGGGTCGAGTTCTCACCCGGAATGGTGACGAGTCTTTCGTCGACAACTCCCTTTTCCTTTCCCGAAGTGGTAGTGTCGCGAAAAGCCAGACCGAAAGCAATTTTCTCGCCGGCGCGGCACTGTTGTCGCGCAAGTTGCCGCCATCCTCTTTCGATCTTACTTTCCCTTTCGCGCTATCTCTCCATTCATCTGATCGATGGCAGTGCCCGGTTGTATATTATCCGGTTACGCGTTTTCTTCCTTGACACTCCGTTTTGCAAAACTAAGCGGTGGTCAATTGAGATACATGGAACTTGTCGGCGAAATCCATCTCTTTCCGAAGACAGTATCACAAGCTCCTTTCTACTTTAACTCATTCCTGTACTTGCTGCGCAAATACACGGTTTTCAGTGCAACTTAAGTCAAAGAGCGTTGACGATACAACATAATATCATTAAAAAAAAAAAAGTTACTCGAGCGTGTAAATCTTTGTCTTTGTCCAAGCGCATTCCCTTTAAACATCGTGTTATTTTTTCCGCGTTTGTTCTCCGTTGATAGTTGGATGAAAAAAAAAAAAACAAAATAAAAGCATAGCTGCATGAGGGTGGTCGAACATAAACCCCGGGGTCGAGTTGTGCGCCTCTCGTTTTGGACGCGTCGCGTCAGAGTCGCGACGACGACGGTAAGCTAATATTACGGTGCCCCGCGGCGAACTGGAAAATCTCATTGGAGCCTCCATTATTCATCCGCAAAAGCCCAGGCCTGCCGACCCTGTTCGTTCGTTCACTCGTTCGTCCGTCCGTCTGTCCGTTCGTTCCACGTAGTTTCCGCGGCGGTAAATTCAATTCGAATTACAAACGCCCGGAATTAATCCCCCCGACACACTCGACCTTTCCTGTCGTTTGCAACATCGAAGCTCGACGCGATTATGAAGCGACACTGCGGAATGAATCGCTCGCGATTTTGCAGAAACCAATTTTGCGTCTCGTCCAAAGTCTTCTCTGTTTTCAAGATTGCAAGATGTAACAATTCCGCTGTAATCTTTCGATGAAATGTCCTTTACAAACATGAATATTTTGATATAACTCAAGATAAAGACTCCAATTTTGTAAAAAAAACTTAATGAAGTAAAATGGCCAATGAGAGCCTGCTAAACGGTGTAATTTTTTTTTAATTCTTTTTATTTAATACGATTTAACGTTTTGATCCTCGGATGGGATCCTCCTCAGAAATATAATCAATTAATTAAAAAAGACATTTGTCACGTGAAATGTGTGTCACGTAAGTGTTAGCCAGAGACACAGAGTAATAAAATTGACACGTGTTGTTACTCTCACTGTTGTAACGAGAAACAATGAATATTTTATGCTACGTCGGTTGAAAGGAGAACATTTCTCATAAAAAAAAAAAATATAAATAAATGAAATAAAACAGATTGTCGAGATATATTTTTAATTTGTGCAAAGGCGAATCTAATCGATGTATTTTGGCAATATCTGACGGATTATAAACCTGGGAGTTATATCGATCGGGCGCATTCGTACATATTTAAATGCGCGTGAAAGTAGCGCGGTGTCTCGCCATAAAGCGGTTAAAGTAGATGTATTCTCCGTGTAGTGTAAGAGGGTGAAATAAAGAGATAGAACGTTGCGTAGGCACACAGGTGCAGGTGCCATCTAGAAATATCACGAGCACGTGCAAATGGCCGCGTGTCAGGACTCATCTTCCTTCGCGCGGGGGGTGAGCGACAAAGTCTCATCCCTTCGGGAGACCGGGAAAGGAGTGAGGTAAAGGAAAGGAAAGGCAATAAACTTTTATGGCCGTAAGCTCTCACTTGTGCGGTGTCTGCTCGGGATGCGAGAGGATCCCGAAACTCGAGAAATATAATTTAACCTCGTCGTATAAAATTGTTGCTCAGGTGTCTCGGGACGACATTTATATCAGAGAACGAAGAAATAAGTTACTTTCCCTTGCGGAAGGCAAATGTCAAAGAATTATTAATAAGACTGACGGAAGAAAACATACGGCAAAAGTGTCATATATCTAAATATATACATCTTGTGTCACAGGACATGGTTTTAAAAATAAGCAAACAATTTTACATTTAATTTTGTAAGCGCGTAACACGTTTATGAGAAAATTTACAACATTAAGAGAAAATTTTATGATTGAAATGATACTTAGTGAGACAAAAAGTTAATTTTCAAACAAAAGTACTATTAAGTGAACAACGAAAAAAGTGCAATCTCTCTCCCGGAGACACACACAAGATGAGAGGAAAAAACGGCTGATCCCAAAAAAGCCGGGCGTTTACTCGAACGAGCGGATCGAAAGCTAAAACGAGTCGGCGCTTTTTCGAAAGAAGGGTGTCTCTACCCCAAAGTACGTAACTTTTCTTATGAATCCCTGCGGACACGAGAGGAAACGCGCTGGCTGAAACGAGGGGTGGCCGTTTTACTCGGCGATCTGGCTCGTGCCCGAATAGAGAGAGAGAAAAAAAGTTCTCTTGCCTCGCGCGTAAAAAGAAAATATTTCGCACACACGAAGCGAGGTGATACAAGGGATCCTAGTTGCGCTTCCGTCCTTCTTTCCTGCGCGTTTCTCTTCTTCTTCTTTTTTTTTTTCATCCTATTTTGAGGCATGTTCATCGTGACGGACGATAAAGCTAAAACCTTGACTGAATCGATACACGGAACGTGTGTTCTTTTTTTCCTGTATCTTGTATACCTTTACGTTAGCCATTTGCGCGATTTTTTCCCTTTTATATGAAAGGAAAAAAAGGATGTCTTTTCGTCGCTAAAAGCGTTCTATACTCTTTGTTCGATAAAAGAGATTTATATAAAAACACTATACATAAAATGATAAAACAATATTTTAATGTTTAAATTAAAAAATTAAATAACAAATTAAACCTAAAATGAAACTGTCTATATGTGACAGTATTAATAAGTTCTACTTATGTACCACTGATAAAGACTCAATCTGGAGTCGAAACTTTTGGTATTTTTGATATTTAAATAAAATATAATTGATTGACAACATACACCTGCTGTTTACCTCGTATTGGCCCAAACTTAATTTCTTGTTAAGTATTAACAAGTTTCGAAATTGTTTACGAGTTGAAAATAGTGGACGAGAAACGTTGGTTAAAAATATTGTCGAACAATTATACTAGTCTACGGATGGTGTCATAGCGTGGTAGCGGCAGCCACTTCGCGTAATCTTGGCAATTTAAATGTTTGTCCCCGTCGCACGCAGGTTTGCAACGGGATCGCGTATCGCTCGGCTTTAGGGACGCGTCGGTAATCCCTTGTTGAAACAGTGCTAAGCCCTTACGGATTGTCTGCGGGATCGCTACGGCGATACCAGGGTTCGTCCAAAGGGCGGACGCCTACCCCTATTCGATGTTTCCACATTCTCGTGGTTTGTCCTACTTGTTTTACCATTTACTAACGTTTACTACTGTTGCTTTTGTACTTCGCCGATCTCTCAAACTATTCAAACCGAGAGAAAATATTTAAGAGAAAATTAAATGTAAATGTTTGACTCGCGAAACATTTCTTAATGTAAAGAACTTGGGCATCAATAGCGAGATAAAAATTAATTGTATATATAAATCATTTTAGAAAACTCGTCGGCAAGTGTCAGTACCGTTTTCTAGAGAAGAGAAGCTGATTGAGACGACGAAACTGTCTTTCACTCAAAAGAGCATTCATCAGTCTGTGAGAGAGAGAGAGAGAGAGAGAGAGAGAGAGAGAGAGAGAGTCTTCTTCACGTAGCCTGTTCTTATATTCCACGAGCACTTAAGAACGCAAATATTTATGGTATCTTCCATGGCTGGAGCGAAAAACAAAACCCTTCTCTCCGCGGAAAAGAAGACGAACACGGGAGGAAAAAGAAAATCCGTTCCACCTTTCTCTCTTTCTCTCTCACTCTCACTCGCTCGCTCACTCACCGAAGATATATCCCGAGGGATTAACCTTTAATTCTATCCCGTCTCGACAGCCCCTTCTTCGTTCCTTAAAGAAGGGTCCTCGGTATACGCGCATCAAATGCTCTCGTCGAACCTCGATGTAGAACAGAAACAAGACCGAAATGAAATTTTCGAAATGGCTTGACGAGCGGCTTACGGAAAATTGGCCGCCTTTGTCATATCATCTAGAGAGGTATCAAGAGAGAAAAGCTTTTCTTCTGACGAATATTACATTTTCAAATAATATCAGAATTATTCACGACATTGATAAAAAAAAAAAAAGAGTTTCTTTAAAACGATTTCAGAAAAATATACATTTCACGTCAGGTGAATTAAACGAAGCTATTTTTAAATTTTAGTACGTGTAGAACGCTGTTACAAAAGTTAGGAAATATGGTTTATTATTGCTGATTTATATCGCACACGGAGATATAGACCGAGTCACTGAAATTTAAGGAAATTGCAATCTAAATAACAGTTCAAAACTTTCCCGTTGTCACGCGAGACACTGTTCGTAGGACAAGTTCGTGCGGATACGGAGTCCGCAAAGAAGTCGGCCTCGAGTTCGGGCGTATACGGTGCGAGAAGGGACGACGGCAGCAAGGCACAGGTCAGATGGATCGATGCGCAGGTTATTTACAAGAGGCCACACACCTTCGCGAAATTGTGTACGCGCGAGCACTTTTGTCCTCAGGTTGAGAAGAAAGAGAAATACATGCAAAAAGATTTTCTAGACGATATTATTATTTAATTCGCACGTTCACATAGAGCGATTCTCTCGCAAGTGACCTGCTTTCGAAATGCTCCGTTTGTTGCAGAGGGTAATTAAATATCCGATGAGTCTTTGGGAAATTTTTAGCTCGGCGCGAGAGTTGTTAAAATTTAGATAAAAAAAGTCTTTGTTAATACCATTGTTGACGTAATTTCATCGGGATAAAAAAATGACAATAATTTTACGCGCTCAAACAGAATTGCGCTAAATTGGCACACCACGTTCGATATTTAATCGTTTGATACAATCGGAATAATATTCCTGTCGGTTTAATTTCCGACGCGAAAAAGACTCAATTTTATAAATATTTTATACAGAAAATGACAGTAAAACTTTATCGCTCAAATAATTTCACAGAGAGAAAAAGTGAGATATTAAAAATATCGGAGAAAACTTTAATATAGGTAATCGCGTAAAAAAAAATTACACGATCGAAACAATTTTACTTGCTACATAATTATTATCCTCGAGAAAAAGTAAATATATGACAAATCCGTCTATAATATTATACCTGAGGTGTTGTATCCTTTTGTTGGGGCTTAAAGTTTTTCCATTCGGCAGTAAATGTAAAACTTGAGTTCTGTATTGGCTCGTTTATTCCGCTCGCTATTTCACGATGGCGAAAATGTGCGAAGACGAGTGTTGTTGTCCCCGGGACAGGTGAAGGAACGAGGGATTGACCCCGAGACAGGAGACAGAGACAGAGGATTCAGAGCGTTACGTTAGGTGTACAGGCAAAAGGCTCGCCTCGTAAAGGTGTCCTCGGCGATGCGATGAGAGAGAGTGCGCAGAATCCGGGGTAACGATTGCAAGGCAGGAGAGCAGCACACCGGAGGCGGCCATAGCGCACGTACAGGCGGACAGGTAAGGTGAGGTGAGGCTCTCGATTTGGGTCACCGCGACCTCGTCCCAAAGGCCGGACTTGGTAGAGGTTACGACCTGCTTAAAGAGAGCCGGATCGATTCGCATCGACCGACCTCTTCGCGGTAGCGGTGAAAAAGCCACTTTTAATCTCCGTGTAGTGATGTTTAAATCGAAACCAAGCTTCTCTTCCTTCTCTCTCTCTCTCTCTCTATCTCTTTCTCTCTTGCTACTCGGTACATATGTTACACCCGATCCGTCACAGTGTCAAGCAGATGCGAGATGCATGTGTATGAAGATATGTGTTGTATCATTCTCAGCGCGCTCCGGATGCAGCATCTCTGAATACTATCTCGTGTTGTTTGAGCAAACACGGGAGGAAGGAGGACTCGAGCTCCTACTATACATTTCCGAGGAAGATTATATCGCATTTATGATGACACTGATGTATGATTTTTCAGTTTCCCGGAAAAAGTCAAGTAATTCATTTCACTGTCATGTTCAGAATATGCCGCTGCGTTCACTTTTTTTTACGTATAAATGAAAAGAAAGAATGAAATTTTGTATAAAGGTGATGTTTTTGAACTTTGATATATTTTCTTAAAAATATGGATAACAATTATCTTTAAATATATAAATAGTAAGAACTAAATTAAGAGCAGTGATATAAATTCTGAAGTGCGCGGTAGTATAAAAGAGCGTTAAATAAAAGAGCGATTAAGAAAAGCTCGCAAAGTTCTCGAAGAAACTTGCTGAGCTTTCTACAACGAGATCTGTAAGTGAGAGCCCTTCTGAATCCGCAAAACGCCTAACTAAAGCTCAACTACATTCGGCGGGGTTTCCCTCTCTTATATGCACTTCTTTTTCCCTCGCGATAAGCGCGGGAAAAACGCAAAAGAGAGCAGCGTGGGAAGAGAAACGCTGAAGGGGAGAGAGCGAGGAGGAAGGAGAAGGAAAGAAAATTAATTCGAGATTTTCCGAAGCCGCGGGGGCCCGAGATTGGGAACGTACGCTTAGTTAATCCCGCGGTCGCGACGAACTTTCTGATCCCGTTTTCCTCGCGGATCAACGGATCCCTCGCACGCGATCCGTCGAAGTCTCCTTCGTCGAGGTCTCCGCGAAATCCGCGGGCTTCCTATTCGCGTACGGCCGCGATCGATATCTCGCGTGTGTGTAAGCGCATCTCATAAATCTCTCATGAAAGATCGCGCGAACGATGAACGTTTCTATCATTCTGTCACGTTGCTGTTGTCTCGCTGATGAGTTTTCTCGACAAAGATTTAATTAGATAAATTAGCTGTTGTTTTTTTTTGGAGGAGAAATGTCAGTTTTTACTTCGGAAAATTTCAGCATATTTAATCATATGGACGAATACTTGTGCACACAAGTCTAAATTTCGCCGTATTAATTAAGCTCGCGGTGGAACGGAGTTGTAATTAATTTTGTACATAATTATACGGTAATTCTTTTTTTTCCAATTATCGGCGAAACAAAAGAGAAGTTGAATTTTTTTGTTAACGTTAACACATTGTTACTGAAAAATCGAATAGACTTACGCTTATTACTTTTTCGTCGTGGAAATAATATTGTCAGAATCGTTGATGAGAAAAATTAAAAAACACAGCAAATTTAATAAGAAATTCAAAAATATGAGAGATAGATGCAACATTGTTGTTCCGTCGTAATTGTAATTACGCGACGGATACAAACAAATCTGACGTTATTAATCGATATGCAAACACGAACGTAGTTTCAAGTTAATATCGCGCGTATACAAACGGTGCACACAAGCGCAAGAGAGTATAACGTAATTAACTATTGTAAAAGCTCTTAAGCGCGTGACGTGTTCCGCGCGTGATTGCAGGATTGCACTGTAGGATGCAAAATAATTGCACAAAATAACTTATAGTTTTAGATCGCATCCGCGCGCACATATCGAGATTATTGGACATTGCGTTATGGATCGCGTTGTCACAAAATTAATAATATAACATATAGATTGTTACATGTTCGTTGTTACGCGCAATGACGCGAATTGATAGGATATAGTGTTTCGGTTTCCAATTTCATTTTACTTACGAGACACAATTATAATTGTAACTCAATACTGCAATATTCGAATACGTCGAAGCATTCGCGATACAATCGCCCAAGTGGCAATATGTGTGAGAACTCGTATTGCTGAAAACGAGTAGTTTCTGAAATTGCGTCTAGAATTGTTTTGCACATCTGCAATTGTTTCACACACAGCTCTGACGGCTTTTGTTCTCCAACCGAATAATAGTTTCTTCGAAATAAAAAAGGTCGTATTTTTCTTCGGGTCAAGTGTTCATTTCTAAAACGCGCGCTATACGTTGTCTTTTATCGGTTTCTGCAATTTTTATGAACAGATATTACAGGTCGTGTTCTTATGACACATTTCATGCTAAATGTGCAGTCGTCTGATTTTCTTTTTATGCTCAATATCGATTCGCTCTTCTTTTGTGTAATTAATCTTAGAATTGACGTTAAAAACGACATGGGAATACGATCTCAAATATGGAATAGAAATATTTTCGTAAAACTTACTGGACTTATATCACTTTATAATTTAATATGATCGCGAGGATGTGTCTCTTGTTTCCACTTGCAAACTCGTACGTGTTCGAGAGAAGAAGCAAATCTCATCGATTTCAGAGCGTGCAAACTCTTCTGACCCGACCCTACGCGCGTTTTCAGCGTGGCTAATGAAGTATCGCGTTAAACGGGAAACTTGATACGCCGTGTACACTCACAGTGTGAGTTGTCTGAAATATGAGCGGTTTCACAATGGGATGAGAAACAAAATTGTGAGCCTACCGACATCAGACTTCGCTAAATTTTTGCCGTGTACGAAGGGCGATTGATAAGTATCCAAAACGCACAGATAGCGATACTATAGTATCACATTGTCTGTTGTCACTGATAAGTTTTATCCTTCAGAATGCAATATGCAAAATATATAATTAGTACGCTTAACAAAAATATAATTTAGGAAATAAGAGAGTCGAGATACATAAAAGAACGCGATAAAAAATGTTTAATTAAAAATAAAATAAAAGCGCTTTTTTCGTGCGCACTCTCGGTCGGCGGGGCATACCGGACATACACGTGTCAGACACATGCGGATCAGCCGGCTGTGGAGTCGTCGCGTTGGTGATCGATAACGCCGCGTTTGCGCCGACGATGGACGGAGGAGGACGCGGAGGAGGATGTGGACGAGGAGAGGAAGTCGAACACATCGACACGAAAAGAAAGGGCGAGGAGGCGTCGGAGAGAATTTGAACCCCCGATGGCAGGCAACGTTCGCTCGCCCGCTTCGCGTGTTCCAGCTTCTGTTGAAATCTCCGTAACTTGACACCCCTCGAATATCGAACTTCAACAGAACAGTTGATGTCTCTCGGCATGACAACCCGTTTTCTCTAATTTAAAATCAATTTATATTTCGAACAATTAGTTTTATTTAATAAATGAATCTGTTTTATTTAAACGTGGAACACGCTTGGATGGTTTTTCCCGCTGATTCAATTTACATTTAGTCGTGAGCTTTCAGTGGTTCCCGATCCGCATTTTGCAATTGCGAAACTTAATTCCTGTAATCTCACGCGCCTCCGTACCGGGAACACCTTCCGATTGCGCGATAACGTAACAAAAGAGAGATCGCAGACATAACCATTACGGTGACTATTATCTGATAGTGTTACTGCACGTCATTATCCTGTTATATCTCCGCGATATGACGGTGAGGGCACAAGATACATCGGGGAATTAATTGAAATTTGCTTTTCGTAATAAGAATGTGAAATTACAGGTTTCGCGATACTTAATGCATTAAAATAATGAAGAACTTGAGTTGTTCAAAAGTTATCCTCTTAAGAAATAATTTTTTTTTAATCAAGCACTCAAACAGGTTATAAATTTAGAGTTCTACTTGCTTAAATTAAAGTGTAAATTAAAATCACTTTCAAAATATGTGCGATGAAAAAGTTGATCGCACGACTTTAATATGTTTGCCACGTACATTCCGTCGCGTCGCGATCTTGAGGCAAATAAGTCGTTTATGTCGATAAGACAACGCGAAGGGCAAGGACAGACCCTTGAGAATCGCGTAACGACCACGATGAAGGACAAAATTTCGCGGTAACCGGGACGACCGCGAAATTAGCTCCGTCACCGTCATCCGTCATTCTTGCTACAGCAGGACAAATCGTCGTCTCCCTTTAACCGCTCTCTTTCTCTATAATGTCGATATAACTCTAGAGAATATAAGCGCGCGCGTGTGTGTGTAGATGTGTTTTACACCTTGCTAAAAATAAATGGCGCGATAAAGATCCTTAGGGACTTATTCCGTGAAATTACTTTCTTCATCTGCACAATTACGGGTTGGAAAAATTAACTTTCATCCCCCTTTTTTTTTTATTTCTGCCCGTATAATCTTCATTTACATGACGGAATAATATAGGACAGAAGAGAAATATAAAAGAGACTTGAAATTAATTACGCAACTGACGATTATTCATAATTAAACAAATAAAAAATTTTTTAATACTCGGAGTGTATCTCGTGCAATCTCGCGCGTAGGCGTAATATACGTGCGAATGCCGCACGATGGTCCATTAAATGATGCATTGAGACGTTATTGCGTTAGCTGTTTTCTCACCGAGATCGAAGACGCGGGTCTCCTCTCGTAATTCTGCTCGTGCTCGTTAAAGTTTCACGTATCCTCATTACGAAGCGCAGACGCACGGGTATCTTACGCTTATAGCGATACGTACGTACAAGTCGTGCGCAATCCCTGCGAAGACTTTATTTCGTAAAATATACCGGGGCACGATGAAATCGTGATGATAAATGCACTTCATTACATGTATATACTCATATTATAGTACTTGCAGTGTTGACTTTCTTCTGCAGTTGTCTTTTTAAAAACCTCGTAACATTTTGTGTCGGCTGAAATCTCTCAAGCATTCAAGCGCCAATTTCACCTCATTTAAAAAGTCTCCGGTAGCGTGTTTTAATGTTCACAAAGAAGAGAAAAAAAACCTCAGAGAGATGAACCGATAAGTTTTTGTAATGTTCCTTGCGTGAAGTTGACAAAACGCGCTCGAGAGTCGGCAGATAATCTATATTCCGTGAAGATACTTTAATGCATCGATCACGTGCGTTACGATGTCTCATTAAGCCGCGGAGAACGTGTGCGATGCGATGATATGTTCGCAAAACTCTGACACCACAGTTTCGCAAACGTCTGTTCACGCCGCGAGAGAGACTGCTGTGTCACTGCGAGGTTGTGATCCTGCGAGTCTATTTCTCCTAAAGCGTGCAAGAAAGGTTATTCTAATTTTCAAAAAAAAAAAAAAAAAAAAGGTTACAACGTACGCTTCTCGATCGATCAGTCCTGTGATTAGATAATGTATCATATTGCGGAATAGCGGTGCGTCTATATCTACGGTTGTGCTTGCAACTGAAACATCCAATTAGAAAATGTGCATTCGAGAATTATAAAACACAAACCGCAATTACTTAAGCATCTGGTAATTGTTTGCGTGATTGCGAGAAAACAAAAAGAGACTTTCTCACGTCAATGGAATTACTTACTACTATATACTTTATTACACCGAGAGAGAGAGAGAGAGAGAGAGAGAAAGAACGCTAATCATATGTGCGTACACTTGGAGATGGTACACGTGGGTCTGCGTGACGCAAGATGATAATAACGAGTGTCTTTTCAAGCACGTTGTCGGGATAATTAGTTAAGGAGCGCGCGAATTATTGCACGCGAGTCACCTAACGAGTTCATTTACGCGATTCAAGAAGCAGATAATTAAGCATAAGTAGAGGAGTTGACGGAAGCCGGTCAATCTGACAGAACCCTAATGTGTTATTCTTGCGCGTATCTTGTTACAAACGTAACATCTAATTTGTGAGTGTAACGAAATTCGATTATTTTACTGTTTTCAGCAAATATGCTCAGTATTTATTATTAATTTACAAATTATTATAAACAGACTGCACTCCGTTAAATTTTAAATAAACACAAATAATGTAATTTTTTAAATGTAATTTAAAAAAAAAAGAATATTTTTTTTTCATTTTTATGTATTTTCCAATTATAAACACATTGAAACAGATGCGACCTAATGTGCAATAGCTTCGTGCAATCGCGCCGAAGACAGATCCGCATCGCTCGCGTGCATCCTCGTAAGCGCGTCGTTGCGCAGCGTTGTGCACGTGCGCGTCTGCACGTCCGTGGTGCAACGCGTTGTCGAAACATTTTCGGTCGTGTCCGTAGGAGTCGTTCAACCTCGCTGTCGGCTATCAAAGCCACCGGCTTCAATCGGTAGGATAAGTCTTGTCCATAAACTGAACGCGAGCCGCGCTCCCTTTCGGTCTCTCTCGACTCTGAACCGATTTGCGTTCGCAATCCATTGCGTTAAAGCGCGCCTCTCGCGCGCTTTGCATTTGCGTAACTCCGGATTCCACATTGCGCATCCAAGCTAAAGAACTGCATTTATATAGCGATTGTACGTGTGTCTTATATAACGACCTCCTTTGACAAGAGATCATTATCACTTGTAATTTGTACATCGAAAGTTGTAAATTTCAACATCGAAATGAAACAAGACACCCGGAGAAAATCTTAAATCTCGATTAAACCTCGAGTTAGGAAACATAAGAGTTTTATTTAGTTTTTATTATTATTGAATAATATATGTAATTATACCGTATCACAACTGCGAGATGCCTAAATAATGCAGACGAGCGGTATTATTCGGTTTTCTCTATATAGTGTTCATCGCACGCGGTTCACTTTAATGACGGAGCGACTCTTCGTCGAATACTCAAATGTCACAACAATTACGCGAGTCATTAATTTCTTCACGAAACACAGTTTCCTAATAAACAGAAAATAAGAGTTTAAGGCATTCTGTAAAAACACATCATTTCACGTGCCTTCAATTACCAGAGCCAGAGAACTCCGAAGTACGGAGTCACATATCCACTTAAAATCGCGATCCTCGCAATTTCTCGTTGCAATTTTAATCGCGTAATTTTCGTCGATGTTCTCTATACTCCTCTCCCTTCATCTAAATTTAATCGCGGAAAATTAGATCTGCCGCAGATCTCCAAGTAGAGAAAATTGTCTCGGATTCATTTTAAAAAATCTCATTTCGACGAGGAAGAAAAACTCTTTCGCCGGTGATAGCCGTTTGGTGACAGCCGAAACTACATATCGACGATCTGTCTAAAAAAAAAACACAGCCTTTTGCACATATCCGCGCGACTGTGTCGAAACGGTGTCATCTCCAGTCAAATATAGCGCTTTATTCCGCGAATACGTGCGACAAGTCGAGCTCGTAACTTCTATCTATAGGCAAGTCGAAAGCAGCCTTCTGATACAGTGTATCGACGTTGGGGATGGACTTCGTAAAACATGTATGCGACAACGAGCCCCGACTTGGCGTGCTCGTCACACTGACCTAAAACTCGCGCGTGAAGAAGAAAAAACGAAGTTGGAATATAATACCGGTTAGCGACGTATATATTATATATATTGCAATTTCATGCGCGACCAGATTTTAAGTAGATACGGTTCGATTACAGAATATTTGTCTTTCAGATCGATCTTATGCATAAAGTTTCTTCGTTTTTTTGTTTTTTTTTCATTAACGTTCATTCCAGCATATTGTTTTTAAATTTTTGTTTTTCAAAACTGCAC
>QVNV01008915.1:0-28038 GCA_014825455.1 Pseudomyrmex pallidus
CGGTCTGTTCAGTCCCTGCTTCGAAGGTCTGGCCTCGGTAAGAGATCGCGCTTTTAACAGAACGATAATTAATATGTCAAGTGCTTGCGTGTGAAAGAAGAATAATAGATAATAGTATCTGGTTTTTAGGCCGTGAGTCTGATTCTTTCCACCGTCACTGTGTTTTGCTCTGTGCAGTGATAACGCCACATTCAACAAACGATGAACATTCCTTAACATTCTCCACAGACACGTAAAATTGAAAATCCACTTGTTTAGAAGAGGAGTTCCAAGTAGAAAACACTCGTTACATCGTTCGAGTAAAAACAATTAATATATAATGAAATGTTGTGTAAAATATTGTTAAAGATTTACATGTTTGCTCAATATACTTGCCTCAAAATGTTTCACTTTTTCTTGTTGATGATGAGTTTGTGAGAAAAGTGCTGATGTAAAATTGCTTGATCTTGTCATGTTTTCAATTATGTTGTTTCTTCATTTTTTCGACCAAAGTCGGAAAACCACGAGTAACATCATGCAACAATGTATTCAATTGTGAAACCAATATCGCATTCGTTGGTGCGCATGCTTTAAAAACAGAGTAACGTTTTTTTTTTTTTTTTTTATGCAATTGCATAATGGTAAATTACAGTAATTTACTCGTCACATTGCGTTCTGATAAAAGCGGCAATTTAGGGCATTTATTCAGGGTAGTTTTCAAGGGATATATACATTGCTTTTTCTTCTTTCTTTTTTATTTATTAATCATAATTATTTTAAACTGTATACTTTTCTTCACTCGTATGAAATTGTTTTGCAAAGTCAAAATTACTGATGTGCTTTTCTTATCTTTACTGTTCGTGCTATTGTTACACCGCTTATTTGCAACGCCTTGTCGCAAAGATAGAATAATCATGAAAATTACACTAGCAAAAAGATATTTATGTAAGCGCGAGAAAGCAACGTAAGGGGGAAAGATACGTCTATAGACCACGAGTGTGTCCAGTGATGTCCCGACCATCGTTCAAGATGAAGCTCCCCGACATGCGATACTATAGGCTCAACTATGTTCTCCTGTCATCGATTGGACTCTGGCCATACACCAATTCCAGTATTAATCAGATACAATTCACGTTGTCAATACTGATATATATCTCGTTTATATCTGTTCAGGTATATATGCGCTTTATCTACAAAATTGCTTTCGTTATACTATAATAGTAATCATCACATTACGTAATTCACAAGCAAAATAATACGTATTGCTACTTAATTTATGTACGTTTGTATTCGTTTAGAACATAATAGCTTTTTTTGTGTGTATAGAAAAATATTTTCTATTTTAAATTTAGTAATAGAGAGTTACACACATAAAAATTGAGAATTCACACACTTGTAACTATAAAAGTGTTTCTCTTTCGCAGTTGATAAAGTTATTTAGATCGGAATATAATCTCGACCTTTTATTGGGAGTGTTGTCTATCTGCTTCACTGTTTTAATGTTTGCTGTTAAATATGTTGCTTTTTATGCTGTTATGCAAAACGTGAGTTACACAATACTAATTATTTTTTAATCCTTTTTAATCCTTTTGCTACCACGGGCGGCTAAAGTCGGTCGCCACAAAGTGCATATCACGGACGACTCGCTGGAAAAGTCGTCAAAAAAGATAACGTAATAAGTTCAATCTACAACCTTTAGCTCGCTGACTGCTGGACGATCATCTATGACTTATAAGTGTTCTTGGGATTAGTGAAACGCAATCTCACTTTCTTCTGCGCGTGAAATGTACACTTGTGACATAGCGGCTGGTTCGGCAGGAGCAGTCTAACGGCCAGATCCGCGGTAGCGAAAGGGTTAATGTGTAATGAAATTACTTAAATTGACAATTGGCATATTATAATGTACATATGGTATTACATATTTGTTTCATACACTTATACGCAAATAAATATTACTAGATTAGCAAAATGCCAAAACTTATGCGGAGCAATTGGAGCATTGTAATCGACGATCAAGAAACGGATATATTGCACAAATATGGCAACACAGGCAAATTCTTTACGATATTTATAGCAAGTATGCAGCACACATATTTTTATATCAAAAATACTTACTGTTATTTTATGTAAAATCATTTCTTGTGTGTCGTACCGGTGATATCAGAGTTATTTAAAGCTCACAACATTTTTAAGATTTATATTAAGCGTATGTTCGAGGAGATTATTTTAATAAAATAGTTGCTTATCTTATTGCACTTGACGACTATGTGTATTCAAGAGAAGATAATTATTCTTGATAGTCAGGTGAATCAAGAAATGTTTAAAAATTTCAGCGATCGTGTATTCCGGAATTTTTATCTTCATTCTACTGCAATACGTGCCGAGTATACTTGATATCGTGATGCCGTTGAACGAATCTCGTATGCACAAGCTCTTCTTTCAGACGGAATATTTCGTTGATGAGCAGAAATATTTTCATCTCCTAGCGATACACATCAATGTCGGGATGCTGCTTGCAGCGACCACCGGAGTAGCTACCGAATCGTTCGCATTAGGAAACGCGTTACATAGTTTTGGAATGTTTAGAATGGCTAGGTAACCAGCATATGTTTTCCGTCATCAATTTTCTTTCGAGTTTTTTATTCGTCGTTATTTTTTCATTATTTTTTTACTGTATAATGCGTTGTATATATGACACACGCAGTTACCGTATGGAACATATACTAGATGAAAATACAACGAAGGTGTGTGAAACTTTTAAACATATTAAATTCCACGGCAAAATAATCGATGCGGTCAACGTTCACAGAAGAGCGATCGAGTTGGTATATTTTACATTAAGAATGACAACTTTTAGACGTTTTAATTGAACAATAACAAGATTCTCTCGTGTTCTCGATAGATTTTCAAACTTGTTAGTAGAGTGTTTCGGGCGATCGTATCTGGCCGTATTCACGATTGGTTTATTTGCGACGAGCTGTAATCTTTTCTACGTGAGTGCATTGCAGTTTTCAAAGTTTCGGAGGACTATTTGCACTTACCGAAGAAGTTAATTGTACTTCTAGCTGTTTCGATTGGTAATGGTGGATCAGAAAATAATAGAAATATATACATCTGTTATTTTAATATTCTTTATGATTCTGTACTTGATTGTGGGCAACTACGTCGGACAGGAATTTATGAATCGCGACTATCGTGTCTATCGAACGATGTAAGTAGTACACGCTGTCTATATGTTTATGGACATGTATGCACACACTTTGATTATATTTATTGTTATACTTACGTAGATGCAACACGCCGTGGTACAATGCACCACTGAAAACGCAAAAATTAATATTTTTCCTGATACAAAAAACCACAAAAACTTACAAAGTCGATGCCGGCGGTATGTTCAGTCCCGGCTTGGAAGGTCTCGCTTCGGTAATAAATTCACGCTATTGATCGATATACTCATCGGTAATTATTTGTGAATTACTTGCGTGAGAACAGTGAAATATTTTAGACGTTGAGTTTGATTCTCTCCACTGTTACCGTGTTCTGCTCCGTGCAGTGATGAACGCCAACTATAAACAAGGGACTCTTCACAATTTTTTGCAGATACGTAATAGAATTCTAAACTTATTATACGAGAAGTTCCAAGTAGAAAACATTCGTTACATTTTTCGAATAGAGTAGTCATTATAAAATGAGATGTTGTAAAAAATATCGTCGAAGATGAATTTGTTTATTATATTTTCTTCGGAATATCTTATTTTCTCTCGTTAGTCACGAGCACATTATTTGAGAGATTCACTGATGTGTATAATTGCACTTGTTAGATTTTCACTTATTGTTTCTTTATTGCTACTGAATTCGAAATCGGAAAATGTATAAAGCTGTGGCAACATATTCAGGTGTAAAAAAACAATCGTTATTTTTTATTTTGCATGCTTTGGTAATAGAATACACAAATAAATATATACATAGATTAGCAAACTGCCGAAACTTATGCGGAACAACTGGAACATTTTATTAGACGATCAAGAAATCGATGTGATACGGAAACATGCTAACATAAGAAAACTATTTGCGATACTTATAGCAAGTAAGTGCGACACATATATTTTTATACTTGTGTTTATCAAAAATTATTATTTTTATGTCTGTGAAACTATGCAAATCAACCACATAAGTGATGGAGTTTCTTTAAAATTTCTAGACGTACGAACGCAAAGAACGAAAACGCAAAACTACGTTGACTGGAACGATATATTTTCAAAGAGTTGTTTAATTAAAGAACTTATTTAAACAAGTTTTTGGTTTAATTGTGAATATCCAACAGAAAATGCTAATCTCGAATATGTTGGTGAATCAATATCATCACGAACTCCGCTTTCGCAATCGTGTTTCACGTTAGATATTTCGACTCGGACGTTCTTTCTGTTCGACTTCCGTTTGTCGAACGATGCATTATTCTCGTTCACAGTCGGTGACTTTATAGCCGTTCAACTAGCGAGCTGAATTAGAATGTAACGTCCACATTCAACTGAGCAGAACTGAGATACTGACGAAAGCGCCTGCGTCAACTTCAGAGAGAAAAGTTTCTTCCACAGTAAATTACTTGAGTAATTCCCGCACTTGTACACGCGTCGCGAAATAACACTTCCTCCTTTCTTGATATATTTTCGCGACAATTACCGAAACAGTATTGGTAAGTAAAGCGTATCGATCCGCCAATTATCGGACTTTTTTCTCTCGTTGTCTCTAAAGATAAATTTTTTCGCCGCTATTAGCGACGTGTTATTTCCCCAAAACAACTTAATACTAATCGAGGTAAATTGCGACAAAATTCGAAACGAAAATGCGAGGGTCTTTAATAAAATATGAGGATGTAATGTTGCGCGAGCTTCCTCGACATCTTTCGCGCTGTCGTGTCTCAACCGTCGAACAAAAATGTTGTACGAGCGTTACTTCAAGCTATCGCGAATCATGCTAATCGGAATCGGTCTGTGGCCGTTTAACAAATCGATGTTCAGACTCGTTCAGAGAATATTTTTCGCTCTGATGCTCGCATTTTCTATAGGCTTGCAGGTAACTTTGTATCTTGTTTTTTTTTTTTTATTTTTTTATTTTATTTTAATTGCGTTTGCACACATGAAAAAAAATTAGCCAAATAGTCTTCAACATTTTTTTGCAGAATACTTGTAAATGTATTGATAACATTGTCAATGTATGAAAACATTAAAATCGACATGTGTACGACTTCAAGTTTTAAGTTTTTCAGAATTTTCTAGACGAAAATTGTTTCTTTTCTCAGTTTGCCAAAGTCATAATTTGCAGAAATGATTTTGAGACCGTTTTTCGAATTTTATCGTTTGCCTTGCCCTGCCTAGTGTTCTCGTGCAAATATACGACATTTTGCTTGAAATCCAATGACGTAAGTTAACAGACTCTGTGCTCGGGACATTTGTACAAATATTTTTAATGTAACATAAGAAGTTAATAATTATTTTATCAAAAATGTGATAGATAAAACATCTGCTGAGTCAATTGGAATACGATTGGACGATGATAAAGCGCAAAAAGGAGAAAGAAATTTTAGAAAGATATGCCACCATCGCAAGTCTGATGTGCAATGTTATAATAAGTGAGAATTTGTGTTTTATCACAATTTACGCGTTGAACGAACAATGTAATGCTACTTTCTTTCGATTTAATCAATGTTTTTTTTTCAGTAATGTTCTATAGTTTCATACTCGCGTTCATTATGATACAAAGCCTGCCAAAAATTCTCGACGCAGTCGTTCCCTTGAACGAGTCGCGTCCTGTGCATCTGTTGGGCGTAGCCGTGTTGTTCTTCGATCAGGAAAAGTACTTCTATCCGATATTGGTTCACATGATGGTTGCGCTTTCGCTGGAAACGACCACGGTAGTGGCCACGGAATCGTTTGGCCTGATAGCCTTACAGCACATTAGCGGATTGTTTCGAATCGCCAGGTATTATTTTAAAAAGACGGGAAAAACGAAAGTTTAGCTGGAATTTTCGCTGGAAGCGCGTGCCAAACGTTTTTTGCGTCTGTTAATTTAAACATCGCGGCGCTAATTTTTAGCAAGGCACATATTTTTCCGCGATGCGTCGTTTGTTTGTTTTTTCTTTCGCATCGTCTAATTTGTCAATTAACTGTAATTCATTCTCTTGCAGCCTTCGCATAGAACACGCGTTCGACTGCAAACTGCGCGTTTCCATTTCGGAAAAGAGCAAGATATATCACGCTAACTTGGTCAACGCGATAGTCATTCACGACAGAGCCCTCGAGTACGTATGTTAGCAATTTTTACGATTAATCGTACGAGAAGATTAAAATAAATAAATTTACCGAATTTTGAACGAAATACAAAACGAGAAAATTGGTGATTTTCCAAAAATTCTATTGACGACGGAAAATGTCGTTTATAGATTGTGCAGTTCGTTCAACGGTTGCCTTGAACTGTGTTATTTTTTCTTGTTGGTGATGGGCATATGTTCCCTGAGCATCAACCTACTTCGTGTGAGTACTTCGTGAACCGCGCGGTTAATCGTCAATAACGCTGTGACAAATAACTCGACAAAAGACAAAAGTTTGTTTTGTACACGCTCAGTTTGCTCAAGCAGGATACGAAAAGAATTTGGATGAGTTTTTTATAATCGGGATTTTGGTCTTCAGTCACTTCGTTTACATATTTCTCATCAATTTGGCGGTGCAATTCATAACAAACAATAGCGTTGAGATATATTATGAAACGTGAGTACTCACTTTCTTCGAATAACACGTTTTCCGTTTAATTTATCGCTTTTCACAATTTTATCGACAGAATTCACAGATGCATTTGTGCAAAATATCTCGGATTATATCAATAATTATGTGAAATTTGTATATTATCGTATCACAAAAATCAGAACGGCATTTAAACGCAGTTTAAATAATAATAACAATTTTATTAAACGCAACAATAGATGCAAATTATCGTGGCATTCTGTCCCTCTGCGAGTGCAAAAAATGATCACTCTTATGATGCAACGAAGCGCGAAAGGTTATAAATTTACTGTAATGGGTATAATTGAGGGCTCGCTCGAATGCTTCGCTTCGGTAAGAAATCTGCTAAAGAAACATAAAAAAATAAAATAAATAAATAAAAATTCGTCGTTACACAAACAGTCTATAATTTCAGATCATGAACGCCTCTTTGTCTTATTTCACGGTTCTTTGGTCGATGCAACATTCTTAATCAATATGCATAACACGACGCTTTTCTCCAGTCAGCTCTGGTAATCGAACAACGACTGTAACCAACAACTTATTCTGTGTTTAAAATTCACTGTAGTACGTATCGATGCTAAATACATGTTTGCTCGTCACGAAATAATTTCTACGTGTGACATTGCATTGCGTAACACTCGCGTTATCTCGATTCTCTTCCTTCCCTTCTTTCTTCGTCGCAGAAATTAGAAGAATTCCAACAGGTGGTTGTTTTTTTTTTCAATAAATTACGTCGTTCAATATGATTCATTAAATTTCAAACGCACGTATCTTTATTGATTGACGACCGAAGGAGCAATGTGGACTGTAAATCATCCATCTGCTTGTTAATTAAGGAGAGTGATCAACATTAATTAATTTACGCGCGAAAATATATTATATGATAAAATAGAACTACGCGATGAAGCAAAATTATATACGCTTACATGTAGGTAATGTAATACACTAAGAAAAATGTCATCTTCATAATTGACGGAAACATAAATTGTTTCTCGACGAAAACAAAGATGACGATTTTTTTGCGACAAAGAAAAATTTACTAGTATCTTGGTCCCTTCGTGTTGTTGCCGAGACAAAATCCCGCGATAGAAAATAAAGAGCACGAAAGCACACGAGAGAAAAATTGCCACGCAATTCCGCACCAACATTCGCAGTTCTTGTTTTCACTTTTTGACGCGATTTCCATGTACTCTATTTGTCTCATTGACGACGACGTCATCGAAGTTTTTTTCGTGCGGAAAATGTAGAAAAATATTTTACGGTATACGGATATTTTACAGTATACGAAGGAACAAAGACGAAGCGGAAATTAGATTGCGCTTCTTCACAAAGAAGAATAAAATTTTACCCAACTCGTTTTACCGCCTTACTTCGCTGAACGTATACCTACCGTTTGCTCCACGCATCGTTACGTTCCCACGATTATAATCGTGTAACAAGTCTCCGGTTAATCACGGCACGACCGCGTTTAACATGTCAGCGCGCTATTTTGCGCGCTTCGCGAAAGAAGCACCGGAACGTTTCGCGCGCCGAACGGGAATGACGGGACGTCGGAAACGCTTCAAAGCGACTTTGAGCGATTGCGCCTGCGTCGATCGAACACAAAGAGTGTAAATACCGTATGACGCGACGACGCGCTGAGAAAAAGATAATCGGTCGCACACCTCAAAAAATAATGACTTCTCCTTTTCGTCGTCGTCGGCGACGAGGGTGCGACCGAATAAAAGCCGCGAGGGAGGATTGTAATTTGCGCGAGTTACTCGGCACAATTTCGCAATTTCGCGCGGTATTAGCGCGATATTTTCGAGCGCGGAAACATCCGGGGATGGCACAAAATTGCAATAATAATAGATAACAGGAATATGCCGAGCGGAGCGCAAAGAAGGAAAATTCGATGCAGACGCGTCGCGATAGTCGTCGTGTCGAGATGAGTCGCGCGATGAACAGTTATTACGCGATCAATCGGATTCTGTTGTTATGCATCGGCCTGTGGCCGTATCAGAAGACCGGTCTCAGACGTGTTCTGATAACATTTATAACCATGGTGCTCATATCGAGCGTGGTGTTTCAGGTACGACGATCTTTCTCAATTTTTATCTGCGACTCGACAGTCCGCTTTTTTTTTTTTTATTGTCGCTGTTATTCGGTACAAAACTTTGCGATCAAGCGCGAAATTAATTTAGAATTACAATTTTTTATATTTAAATGTATTTTGTACATCCGAGCTATTACTCTTCTGCGTCTTTTTTCATTATGTTTATATATTTTTATGTTCGTAATCACGAGAGGATGTAAATTAGCTGGAAAGAAGTGTAACTTTCAGTTCACGACCTTCATCACGACGCAGGTCGACATGGACCTTTTTCTCAAGATTGTAGCGTACAGTATTCCGTGGCTCTCTTACACAGTAAAATACAATGTTCTTTGCTTGAACATAGAGAAGGTGAGAAACGGGATCAAACGTCCGTTCGTTCGAACACACTATTTTCGTATAATCGTCACTAATGAATGTAGATGCGAGATCTTATGGACCGGGTGCAGTATGACTGGAGCGCGCTGAATGACCGGCGGGAGATCGAAATAATAAAGAGATACGCGGCCATGGGAAGACTCATTACATTGCTATCCATACGTGAGCAACGTTCGGATTAATTTCTTTCTTTTTTTTTTTCGCGCGCGCGCGCGCGCTGCGAATCCGATTCTCATTGTCTCTGTTTCAGTGTTCATCTACATGTCAATATTCGGCTTCATTTTGCTGCAGCTTGTGTTCAATATTTTTCTGTACTCGGCGACGGCCGCGAACGAATCTCGGCCGCGAGAGCTGCCGGCCGTGGCCGAGTACTTCGTGGATCAGCAGCGATACTTCGTGCCGATCATGTTGCACATATTCTGCATCGTTCTCTGCGGTCTGACCACGATGATCGCCACCGAGACGATTTACATGTCCTACGCGCACCACGCGTGCGGATTGTTTAGAATAGCCAGGTAATGCGTGAAAATAATCATCTAGATCGAAAAAACAAACTGTTGTTGACCGATCTTATACGCGCGTTTCGCAGTTGTCGCATTGAACAAGCGTTGCACAAGAGCGTGGCGGAGGGTGTGGTGGCGGCCGCCGAGAGAAACTCCGCGACGTGTCGAGGGATAATCAGCGCGGTCGACATACACAGGAAAGCAATCGAGTTCGTAGCCTGTTTTGTCTTAATTTCGTCAAAGAAAATAATTTTGTTTTATTTATTCATGAGTCGCTTCGTCGACGGATTATATTTAAATAAAATTTTGTGGTTTTTTTCTTATTTTTTTTACTACTGTATCCTTGATCTCTGTATTATTGGAACTTCCTCCTGTTTTTCAATAAATAATAAATTATATTACCGATAATATGCCTCGATGAAAAAAGAAGAGCGCAAATTCTTATCTCGTTTATTCAAGGTTCATCGAAATGTCAAAGGAGAATTTCACGTTCGCGTATTTTTTGGCGCTGCCGATGACCGTCTTGTCGCTGAGCGTTAATTTATATCGCGTGAGTAATCATTGACGTACTACATGCACTTACCGCCGCTGACGAGAGGTCGAGCACAATTAACGCGTTTCGGCCGCATGTCGCACGGACGCACATCCATCGTGTGACATACCCTCTGTTGCATCTGTGCAATCGCCTGTGCAGCTCTCTCGACTGATAACGACCGACGAGTATCACGAGATAATCCACATCTTTCTCTTCGTCGTCGGTCACTTCTGGTACCTCTTCTTCTGCAACTATCTGGGACAGAAGGTGATCGATCACAGCGGCGATGTGTTTCACAGAACGTGAGTAATAAAACGCAGCGAGATCTCAAAGTTCTCGGACAAACCGTAAAGAATCTCGTTTCTTTTTAATTAATTCTGTTGAAGTAGAGGGAAACTATGTGAAAAAAAGTAGATAAGTAAAAAAAAAAAACAACTGCTATTCTTCGCGGTTAGAGGTCGAGAACTTGCGGATCTTAACACATACATTAGAGAAAAAGAACGTCTTATCGGGGGGACACGGAGAGGAGGAAGAGCTGTGATTGAAATTCAGTTCGGGCTTTCTAACGACGTGATTATTTTATGCAGATACAACGTGCAGTGGTACATGGCACCTTTGAAAGTGCAGAAATTATTGCTGCTTGTGATGCAGAGGAGCATGCGGCATTGCACAATCGTGATTGGTGGCTTGTTCATTCCGTCGTTAGAAGGATTCGCCACGGTACGGTCCTCAATATAATACCACACACTAGTAATCTCTCAAACATATTTCTCTTCTCTCGAAATAAATCCCGACAATACATTGTTTCCAGCTCTCGAGCATGTCTCTTTCCTACTTCATGGTGATTTATTCCGTTAATGTGTCGTAAAACAAACAACTTGGAAAATAGTTGAACGTACGTTAGAAACTTATTCGCACAATGTGTAACCGCGAGCTTCTAGAAACGCTAGACATTTTTAACGCAAATATAATCGTAACACAAACAAAAAACTGATCCATGATCCACGTTTTCTACTTGGAGGATTTGCGAAGGTGTCGTCAAAATTTTCAAACTTTGCTTAATTTTACGCAGTCTGTTCTCTATAAACATATAGATTTGGATATAAAGTTTCATATAAATCTAGATATAGATTTTTTTTTTAGCATACGATATCTGTTTTAGCTCAAGAATCAAATTTGTACGACGATCCTTTCCGTCTAAGATCTCGTTAATTGTTTTTATAGAAAAAAATTCTAATTTAAAAAACACTTGAAATACAGTACAAAGTTTCACGATACAAAAGTGTAACTCTTCAGCATATTAGGTAAAAAGCGCTTATTGCAATACAAAGTATGAACACCACACACACACACACACACACACACACAAAACGAACTTATCATATTAGCAATAAACTTAATAATTTGCTGATATAAAATAAAAACGTAGTAACTTCATATTACATTACCGATATTATGATTCTCAAGTTTTTAATCGTTTGTTGTATTCTTCTGTTATATACGTTACTGTATCAACACGGTTTTCGTAAGCACGCAATTTGCTTGCGTAGTACACTGCTTCGTGTCTCGAATGGAAATGAAGGGACGTGAAAAATGCGCGAAAACGATTGCGCCTGCGTCGATCGAACGCGGCACAACTGTGACGATTTCAACAGTGAGAAAAAGATAATTAGTTTCACACCTCGCAAGTGGATAATAGCTTTTTTTTTCACGCTCCGTTGGCGAAAACTCCAGACAAATATGAGAGTGGAGTATACTTTTTGTTGCTCTGCCGTAATTTCGCGCGCATTATCGCAACGCGCTATTTCGTACACGTGCAATTGGGAAATTACATATTCTACAATAAAACATGCCGACCACTCTAAGCGATATTACGCGAAAGGAAATTCGTCATAAACGCGACGAGGTGTTCGCACAGAGATGGGAAGATTCCATGGCGAATGGTTATTACGCAATTAACCGAATCTTACTTCTGAGTGTCGGTTTGTGGCCGTATCAAGGAACTAGTTCCAGACGAATTGTGATAGCATTAACGACTGTGGCGCTTATCTTCGCCATAGTAATTCAGGTGTGAAAGTTACTCTCTTTTTTGTTTTTTTCTTTTTCTTTTTCCATCAAATACTTCTCTTCTAGTCGTTGCTCTTCTAGTTGTTGTTTAATTATAATTTTTAAAGAGAAAAGTCATATGCAATGATATAAAATACGTAGAGATACGTATTTTTATAATTTCACTAATCTTTTCAAAGATTAATCTAGCCCGAAAAACAGTTAGATAGCGTTTATAGCTTGAACATAAGAATGGCTGGAGGAAAATATCACACTTTCAGTTCACAACCTTCATCACAAACGAGTTTAACGTGGACATTCTTTTGCACGTTCTCGCGTACAGCATGCCGTGGATGGGATATACATTGAAATATATCGTGATTTGCTTCAACGTGAAGAAGGTAAGCGCGTCGAAAGCGGGTACGTACTCGCGCCAAAAGAAAATATCGATGAACACTGCAGTCGTTTATTGTTGTGCGTAGATGCGAGATCTCATGGAACGTGTGCGATGCGACTGGAACGAGTTAAATAACGCGCAGGAAATTGAAATAATAAAAAAATACTCAGCTATCGCAAGATTAATCACAATAGGCGTCACTTGTAAGCAACAATTTGAAACAACAATTTTTTTTCAGACCACTCGTATAAAGACACACATTTCGCCGTAGTGTTCATGTACACGTGTATAAGCTGCTTCGTCGTCATGCAGATGATATCGAATTATTTACTCAATCTCGCAACGGCAGCGAACGAATCCCGTACACGGCGAATCCCGATTTTGGCTGAGTATTTTGTGGATCAGGAAAAATATTACTCTTTCATTGTGTGGCACCTTTTCTTTCTGGCTGTGAGCGGACTCAGCACGGTAGTAGCCACCGAGACGCTTTACATGTCGTACATGCAGCACGCGTGCGGATTATTCGACATAGCCAAGTAAACGTTTGAGAAAAAAAGAAATTATTTACATCTTTCAGATACTTGTTGCAGTCGTGTCAAATGTCGTTTTTTTCTCTCTTACTATTTATCACGTCTGCAACAAGTACCAAAGAGCCATTAAAGTTTGTAAGAATTATAATTAATTATCATCGGTTTCAGTTACCGCATAAAACAAGCTTTGCAAACGAATTCGTTGCAGGATGTCGCGTCTCTCGATGAAAAAATTTCGATGTGCGGTATAATCAGCGCGGTCCATGCGCAGAGGAGAGCATACACGTTCGTAATCGCTAATATTACTTTTCGCGAATTCACGTTGGAATTTTATACCTCTGTGTATCAAATTTCAAGTGAAGCTACAACATAAAAAAATTCCTTCATATTTCGTACATATTCAAGGTTTGTCGAAATGTCGATTGCAAATTTTAAGTGGGGGTACATGATGCTGTTGCCGTTAGGAGTGACGTCGCTGAGCATCAATCTCTATCGTGTGAGTATATCCCTTGACTCCTTCGATATTAGTCAAATTTAAGCGATTGACGTTTTACACTTTGCCCACGCGCGCAATAAATAAACTCAGAGACTCAAAGTTTATTTCCTCGCAAGGGCAAA
Organism: Pseudomyrmex pallidus; assembly: GCA_014825455.1. NCBI lineage: Eukaryota > Metazoa > Arthropoda > Insecta > Hymenoptera > Formicidae > Pseudomyrmex > Pseudomyrmex pallidus. The sequence goes on from QVNV01008915.1 coordinate 13,858, forward strand.
TTCACTGTCTATGTATTCGCAGTTTTCTTGTCTACTAAAGTCCGAAGATTACTACGACTTGGTCGTCAGTTTCATGTTTGTTCTCGGTCATTTCAATTATATGCTTTTCGGCAACTACATAGGACAGATAGTGATCGACCATAGCAGCAACATGTTTGATAAAACGTAAGCAATGCACATGTTGTAAATGAAAAAAAAAAACTTTTTAGATGGCAAAAAAATGTTTACATGCATATTTTGTAGATACGACACACAATGGTACAGAGCATCGTTGAAGGTGCAGAAACTATTGTGTATTGTGATGCAAAGAACGATGCGACAATGCGTGCTTGTCCTTGGTGGTTTGTTCGTTCCGTCGTTAGAGGGATTTGCCGGGGTATCATGAAATTTATACAAAAATCATACGTAATTAGTTTATCTAGTTTCAGATTTTCTAAAATAGAGATTTTCTTTTAGCTCACGAGCATGTCAGTTTCGTATTTTATGGTGCTTCTTTCCGTCCAGGATCGTTGATTGTTCTTTCGGAAAATCAAAATATATATGTTTACTTAAAAGAACATTTTAAGTATGTAAAGCTTTGCAATAGAAATGTGTATTACTCTCTAGAATAGTAGAAGTTGCATACTTACTTATTATAATACAAGAGTATCGACAACAAGCAGACAAATCTCTATTATTAAATCCCTACTGTCTAGTGTTCGTAAACTAAAACTACGTAGAAAATTAATTTTATATTACCGATATTAAAATCTTTAATTTGTTGATCTAATTTGTTGAGCATTTTTCTTTGCCATTTCAATTATGTATCACTACATCAGCACTGCCTTGTTACACAAGTTGCCTAGTACTGCCACGCTGCGCGTCTCGACTAGAAATGAAGGGATGCAAAAAATGCGCAAAAGCGATTGCGCTTGCGTCGATCGAACGCAAGGGACGAGCGTGCAAATGCACATATGTGACGATACTGTGGGGAAAAGATAATTAGTTACACACCGGGCAGATGGGTAATAGCGGTTCTTTTCTTTTTTTTTTTTTTTTTTTGTGTTCGCGTTTTGTGTTAACGGTAACGCTAGGCGAGTGTGAGCTATAATTTCATACTCTATTGTAATTTCGCGCATTAGTGCCGCCCTATTTCGAGCAGGTGAAAATGCGACTTTATAATCCACGATAAAACATGCTGCCGGCCGTAAGCGATACCTCGTGGAAGGAAGTACGGCAGAGTTGTGTCGCGACGCTCGCTCAGAGATGGCAAAGTTGCACGGCGCATAGTTATTATACAGTTAATCGAATCTTACTTCTAAGTATCGGTTTGTGGCCGTATCAAGAATCTATTTACAGGCGAATCGTAATAACATTGATGACTGTGTTACTTTTCTCAAGTGTAGTACTTCAGGTGTAAAAGTCATTCTATTTTTCAAATTTTTTTACGTCAATTACTTCTCTTCCAACACTCTGTTGTTGTTTAATATTATAAGTAAATATGAATTATTAAATATACATACATGTACATATAAAGACGTAAAATATGAAGTATGTATTTGCTGTTATATTACTGTTTTGAGTGTGTGGATATATTTTACTTCTTACATGGTTTCTATATTTTATTTTATTGTACTTTTTTATATATTTTACTATCTCACTTACGACAAATTATGACTTTTTAAACAACTTCAATGATTTACTTAGTTGTCAATTTATATTTTTAATCATCTTTTTCAAGCTATTTTTTAGCTTAAACGCAACAGTTCGTAGCGTTAACGTAAAAAAACGTATGAGATTGGAAAAATAGAGGAAAATATCATCACTTTCAGCTTACAACTTTCATCACAAACGAGTACAGCGTGGATGTCTTTTTACAAGTTCTCGCGTACACCGTCCCATGGCTAGCTTACACATTGAAATATAACGTGCTTTGTTTCAACGTAAAGAAGGTGAGTGCGTTCGTTGTCGAGAAAGTGTTTTCATTAAAAATGTCGTTGAAGAAAATCTTGTTGTTATTATTCGAGCGTAGATGCGAGATCTCATGGAACGTATCCGATGCGACTGGGACGAGTTGAATAACGCGCAAGAACTTGAGATAATAAAAAAATACTCAGCCTTCGGAAGATTCGTCACAATAGGCACCACTTGTAAGCAATACGGAGATTAATTGTTTCGAGCTGATTAAAGATTCTTATTTCTCGTCGTAGTGTTCATATATGCATCTCTGTGCGGTTGCATCTTCTTACAAGTTGTATCGAATTATTTGCTCGATTTCGTAACAGCAGCGAACGAAACTCGTTTACGTCACATGCCGGTCAAGATTGAGGTTTTTGTAGATCAGCAAAAATATTACGCTCCGATTATGTTTCAAATTTTCTTCTTGGCTTTCTGTGGACTTACTACGGTGACGGCCACCGAGACGCTTCATATGTCGTACATTCAGCACGCGTGCGGATTATTCGAAATAGCCAAGTAAATGTGTTGAGAACGAAGTTATTTAAAACCCTCAGGTGCTTGTTGCAGCCATGTTGAAATTCGTTTCTGTTCATCATATCTGCAACAAGTACCCAAGACCTTTAAAGTTCGCAAGAAGTGTGTAGTCACGTATTATTATAAGTTTCAGATTTCGCATAGAACAAGCTTTGCAGAAGAGTTCGGGACGAGATGTTGCGTATCCTGTCAAAAGAAACTCGATCTGCGGGATAATCAGTGCGGTCAATATACACATGAAAGCATTTACGTTTGTAATCTTTATTAATATTTTCGTGAACTGTTTATCTCAAGTATTCAAATTGAAGACCAAAGTCATGGTGGAAGTAAAGCGTTAATAAAAAATTATTTATCGTTCTTCAAGGTTTGTCGAAATGTTCATATCAAATTTTAACTTGGCATATATAGTGTTGTTGCCGTTAGGAGTGACGTCGATGAGTATCAATCTCTATCGTGTGAGTATTTATTGACTCAATTATATTATTACGTCTGAGCAATTGATTTTCCGGTCACATATTATATCGAAGCGTTTAAAAACGTTGACTCTGTTTGTTTTCTTGCGAAAAATATATCGATCGCTTATGTATGGCAGCTTTCTTCTCTCCTAAACACCGACAAATATTACGATTTGATCACCAGCCTTGTTTTCGTTGTCGGACACGTATGGTACATGCTTTTCTGTAACTATATGGGACAGAATTTAATCGACCAGGGCGACGAAATGTATTATAAAATGTAAGTTGCGTATATATACGTTTTGGAGATCAAAAATAAATTTCTTTGACAGTGAAATGTTTTTCACATGTATACGCATATCTCGTAGATATAACACGGAATGGTACGCAGCGTCGTTGAAAGTGCAGAAACTGTTGTGGATTGTGATGCAAAGAACAATACGACACTGCGTGTTTGTCGTTGGTGGTTTGTTCGCTCCGTCGTTCAAAGGATTCGCCAATGTACTCCGAAATTCGCAAAAGATCATTTAGATAATTCGTGGATTTAGATTTTCTAGAACAAGATTTTTGTTTTTTTGTTTCAGCTCATGAGCACGTCAGTTTCGTATTTTATGGTGCTTCTTTCTGTCAAATGATCGTTGGTCGTTTTTATTTTTTTTCTACGAAACAAAAACTATCATCACTCGAAAAGTCATTCTAAGTACATGTATAGCTTTACAACAGACATGTGTAATTCTCGAAAATAATGTAGAAAATCAAATATCGTAATACAAAAGCATCGAACGAACATGTTCATTAACTTAAATTTATCATTTTTTCTATAACATCTCTAAAAAAAAACCTTAGAAATTCACTGTTTACCGATATTATACTCTTCAATTTGTTGATCTTCTGACGTGCCACGTGCTCTTCTTTTTTGCTTTTTTATATCACTGCATCAGCAGTGCTCCGGTACTTAAGTTGCGTACCAGACACTACTGCAACGCTTCGCGTCTCGAATAGAAATAAAGGGTAAAAAATGCGCGAAAGCGAATTGCGCTTGCGTCGATCGAACGCGAGTCACATCAAATGTGACGATACAGTGAGAAAAAGATAATTAGCTGCACACCCCGTGCAGGTGGGTAATAGCGTTTCTTTTTTTTTCCGCGCTTTGGTGGTGGAAACAAGTACGAGCTCTATAATTTGTTTTATTTTACCGTAATTTCGCGCATTATTTCGCCGCGTTATTTCGAATTTCGCGGAAATGCGGAACTATAATATAATACAAAATAGAAAAACATGTTGCCGATCCTAAGTGTCACCTCGTGTAAGGAAATTCGTCACAATCGTGTCGCGATTCTTGAGGAGAGATGGCTAGAATCCACGGCGAGTAGTTATTACTTGCTCAATCGTGGTTTGCTTCTATGTGTCGGCTTGTGGCCGTATCAAAGTTTTAATTCCAAGCTCGTTATAACATCGTTTATGACCGTGGCTCTAATTTCAGGCGTGGTATTTCAGGTATGACGGTACCGTTTCTTCTTTTAATTTGCGTTTTTTTTTTTTATCAATTCGTTCACTTTTAAGGTTTTTACTATTTAATATCGAATAATCTCAAACATGGATGTTATATAAGGATGTAAATTTATAAGCCGATCGGTTTAATGCCCGGTACATTGTTTGACTTTTGTAGTAAATCGCAAAACTTTACCGAATCGGATGTATATTCAGTCAGAAAATTTTTTTATTTACATTTTCAAGACTCTTTTTGCAAAGCGAAAAGCTAGTCTAGTCTGAAAACTCGTTGACTAGCGTAAGACATAAGAATGGCTGGAGGAAAGTATCGTTTTCAGTTTACGACCTTCATCACAACCGAATTCAACGTGGATCTCCTTCTGCACGTTCTCTCGTACGCCATCCCGTGTCTGTCGTATCTTTTAAAGTATAACATGCATTGCTTAAACATACATAAGGTGAGTGCGCTCGAGAGTCTCTCGCGGGTACTTGTGCGAAACGTGTCGATGAACGGCGATCGTTATTGTTGGGCGCAGATGCGAGACGTCATGGAACGCCTGCGAAGCGACTGGGACGAGTTGAATAACGCGCAGGAAATCGAGATAATAAAAAAATACTCGGCTCTCGGAAAAGTCATCGCTATATTTACCACTTGTAAGCAAACACTTCGGAAAATTTGCGTTTCAGGCTCAGTAAACGGATTTTCGTTTTTTCTTTTTTTTTTTTTCGTCATAGTGTCCCTTTATACTTCCGCGTTTGGCTTCGTCTTCATTCAAGTTCTGTCAAATTACGTACTCGACTGGACGTCGTCGGCGAACGAATCCCGTCCTTGGCAGCTTCCGATCGTAGTCGAGTACTTCGTGGATCAGCAGAAGTATTACGTTCCGGTTTTGTCGCACATCTTTTTCGTGATTCTCGTCTCAGTTACTATGGTGGCTGGTATCGAGACGCTTCATATGACTCTCGTGCAGCATGTGTCCGCATTGTTCGAAATAGCCAAGTAAAAAAGCTGAGAAAAATATTAATTAACAAAACTTGTTTCCCAGGTACTTGTTGCAGCCGCGTTCAATCTCACTTTTAACGATTATGTAGCTGCAGCAAGTACCCGAGGACATTGAAGTTTGCAAGAATTTTGCACTCACGTTATCAGTTTCAGTTGTCGCATAGAACAAGCTTTGAAGCAGAGATCGAGCCAACACGTTGCGTTTCCCGTTAAAAGAAATTCGATCTGCGGTATAATCAGTGCGGTCAACGTGTACAGAAAAGCAACAGAGTTCGTAATTGCTATTACGTTTTTGTCGTTATTGTTTTATATATAAATTTGATATTTTTATGTTAGAAATTTTAAGTGTCGCGAATTACAACAGACAGAAATAATTTTTTTTATATTTATTTATACTTATATGTACCGTTCAATTCTCAAGGTTTGTCGATATATCGGAAGCGGCTTTCAAATCGTCGTACGACGTGCTGTTGCCGTTATCGGTGACGTCGCTGAGCATCAATCTCTATCGTGTGAGTAATTATCGATTCAACAACAATGTTAATGAAGCCGAGCGATTGACTTCTCACGTTGTCGCAGTTGTCTTATCTGATTATGACGGAAGAGTATCACGAGATGATCATCAGTTTGCTCTTCGTTCTCAGTCATTTCTGGTACATGGGTTTTTGCAACTACGCGGCGCAGGAAGTGAGCGATCACAGCGGCGAAATCTTTTACAGAACGTGAGTTTAAGGACGCGCGCGAGAAAAAATATTTTGAACGGCGAAAAAAATTTACGCACGCGAAAAATCTTGCAGATACAACGCGCAGTGGTACACGGCCTCGCTGAGAGCGCAGAAATTGTTGTTGTTTGTGATGCAAAGAGGAATGAAATACAACGTCATCGTCATTAGCGGTTTGTTCGTCGCGTCGTTAGAAGGATTCGCCACGGTATTTCGATGTTTAAAACACACGCGACTGTTTCACGAATTTTTTTTTTTTTACCTAAGTTTACATTCTCTAAAACAAAATTTCTGTTTCAGCTCATAAGCATGTCGACCTCGTATTTCATGATGATTCTTTCTCTGCAGGATCGTTGATCGTTTTTTCCTTTTTTTTTTCAAGTAAAGATCAACTTTGTTACATTTTAATGTCGAGCACGCGAAACTTCACAATAGCAACAGCAACACACACGCACAAGCAATTTTCCGGTATAGTTGTGCAAATGTAGAAGCAACTGTTATAACCGCGTCTGTTATTGTACATTAAACGAATAAAAATGGAAAAATGCGATCTTGCGTTATCGGTACATTGTCTCTCAATGTTTCCATCTGGTCTTCCGTAAGATGCGATCGTTTCACCCGACGATAAAGGAATGAGGGAGGACAAGACCGTCGATGGAAAAACGTGTGCGAAAGCGCGTGCGTGAAAGAGTTTGAGACAATTGCGCGTATTATCATCCTCGTCAAACGCCTCCCCTAGCGAGAATAATATTATTTGCGCACAATTCGCTGAACCGCCCTCACTTTCTTCGCATTATCTTATGATGCGCAATTGCCGCAAATTTACGATAATAACCTCGCTGTTCGTTTCGCGAAAATTACGTTCAATGTTACTCGCGGTGTTTTATCGCGCGAAAAATATCACGTGCGATAAATCGACGCCAAAATAGCGTAGAAAATTCTTGTGAGTCGTTCTCGAAACAACGTCGTCTCTTGATTATTACGCGAAAACTTCGTCGGCTACCCCAAATGGACAAATATTACAGACTCAATCGAATTCTCTTGACGTGCATCGGTCTATGGCCGTATTCCGCACCGCGCACAAAATACATCCAGGCTGTACTTTTGTCCCCTTTTCTCTTGTCCGCTTTCGTTTTTCAGGTTTGCCAAGTTGCATTACGATATTTGCGCTGGAAAGTTATATAGCTACATTGTTAAGCGCGTCACTTTAAATGTTGATTACGTTGTTCTCAATGTTCTTCATTTGTTACATATCGATTTATTAATTATGTAAAATGAATTATTTCTGTCAAGGTTTCAAAGCTCGATACGTACTTTGTATATTTAAATAAAAAACACTTGTGTAAATTTTTTTCATCAATCGACATGTCCGTGAGATAAATGCTCTTCCAGCTGGCTTCGTTTTTCACGAAGGAAAACAGCGTGGATCATCTTCTAGACGTTATCTCGTACGCCGGTCCCACCATGTTCTATTTACTCAGATATTTATCCGTGTTTATCAATACCGACAAAGTAAGTTTACAGAATTTGACAGATCGCGAATTTGATTTATATTTCAACGGAGTCTGTCATATATTTCAGTTTAAAAATTGTCTGGAACAAGCGCGACTGAATTGGGATTCCTTGAAGGATGACAAGGAAGTTCAGATCTTTTACCGACACGCCACCATCGGAAAAATCCTCACAATTTTGGCGATAAGTGAGTAGAAACTAAAGATTACAAAAAAAAAAAAAAAAAGGAAGGAGAATACGCGAATCTGATTCTTTTGCAGTATTTGCGTACATGTCGTTGGCGGTATTCACGCTGACGTTTTTCTCCCCGCACATTCTTGATATCGTGATTCCGTTGAACGAATCGCGCGAGCGGTGGCACTTTCCAGATTCGTTGGAATATTTCATCGATCAGGAGAAGCATCTCTACTTGCTGGGGGCGTATCTGTTTCTGGTGGCCTTAGTCGGCACGAACACGGCGCTGGCCACGGAGACAGCTTCTATGACATTCGTGCAGCACATCTGCGCGATGTTCTCCATCACCAGGTGACTGGACAAGATTAAAGAAAACATTCGCGATTCGATTCATCTGCAACGTGCTTTTTCTTCCAGCTATCGGATCGAACGTATCGTGAACAGAAATCAGGTGAAATTGAAGGATTCCTTGAAAAAGTTCGAGAATTACGCGGACATCGCAGAGATCGTCGATAGTCACCAAAGAGCCATTATGTCGGTATCGCAACTCTTCAGAAGAGTCAATTTATCAAAAATAATCTATTTGCGATAATATCGTTCTACTAATTAAAAATCTCATTTGAGATTGTTCGCGAAACAGCAAACAATGTTTTTTTTTTATTCGGTTTCTTCTCAATTTTTTTTATACGAGATGACAATCTCGTGTTTTATTTTGATTTTTTATTCAAGGTGTGTTCACATGTGTAACTCCATTCTCGGGATCTGCTTCCTGCTTATACTCCTCGTAGGCGTGATATCGTTGAGCGTCAATCTGTTTCGAGTGAGTCCTTATATACCCGATATCTCTCATCATCGTCGCGCGCAATAAACAGTATTTTTTACAAGTTGCCCGATTTTGTACAGTTTTGCGACAACGTTATGACCGAGTCGGACAACTTCACCGTTGCGAGCATGTTGTTTCTTTACGTTTTCTCCCACTTTGTCTTCATGTTCCTCGGCAACTACTTCGGTCAGGAGGTAATAAATTACAGCGACGACGTGTTTAAGAAAATGTGAGACTTCGATCAAAATACTCCTGTGTATGTCCAAGAATTTTTTTCTCATAATCAATCGAAACAAATTAATTGACGCGCGAATCGTAGATGGAGCACTCGATGGTACGCGACTCCGTTGCAAATGCAGAAGTGCCTTTTGATGATAATGCACCGAAGTATGAAGAGTTCCTCGCTGGTGATCGGCTGCATGTTCATGTTGTCTTTGGAGGGTTTGGCCATGGTAAAAAAAAACAAAAAAAAAAATCGGAGCAAATCAAAAGTCTGCATTTTGATTGAAAGATCATATTCCTTGCAGCTCATCAGCACGTCGTTGTCGTACTTTATGGTGATTTATTCTCTGCGCCAAACGTAGTGGAAACGTCGTGAAACCGCGAGTCGGGGATCGGCAATTGACTAATCGCCTGCGAAATATTTTCCCGGAAAAGAAATCGAGATAAAAGTTATACCGTGTTTCTTGTATTTTTAGATCGTTCTACTAACTGTATCCTTTTGTTTCGAGTGTGACTTTAATTAAGCGCCGATATTTCTCTAATTAAGTAAGTCAATAATAAATGTCTTAATGTTGAATATATGTAACGTATACATGATTTATAATTCGTTTGTGATTCTTGCATGGTGAAAATTATATCAGTCAGTTGTATCTCGTTTAAAATACGAGATACAACTACGAGACACGTTGCAAAATCGCACATCAAGTTTGCAGAGATTTGAACGCGCGATCGGCCATTCGCATCGCCGGGATCTCTCGGAGAGAGAGAGAGAGAGAGAGCTTCATTGTAAATCGTGATCCTGGCGCTGACAACATCACAGATACTCGGCCAGGCTCCTTCGACATCGGAACTGCCACGCGGGTCTTATCTAAACTGCGAGCGTAATGTCTCTATTCCACGAGCAGCTTCTAGCGCCAATGCTCGTGCCGCAGGCACGAAGAACGCGTGCAGACTCGTCGCACAAATCTACCCCTCCCGAGTGTTCCGGGCTAGAAATTAACGCGTTCCGAGCCGTATTTCACAACTGTCGGCTGCTTTGTCTTAATTGCGCGTTCGATTCACACAATTCTGATCGCGCTCCCAGTAATTAAGCGCGAGCTCTTACATTCGGATCAAACAATTTGTAGAAAAAAAAGTAACACTTGTGAAAATAATGAAACATTAAACAAGTTTATGAATGTTCATAAAATTAATTTTTCTGAGCTCATTATTTTTTGTGTCCAAAACACATTTTTATCTAAAATTTAGATAAGAAGAATTTTTAATAATGAAGGAAGTTACAAAATTTAAACAGGTACAATTTAAATAATATAAAACGCGGTATTAATTTCGTTTTTCAACGGTCCGTGAACCCCAAAGAGTCCGTCACGGACCGTTACGATCAAGATGGCGAATAACGAGCGACTTTCTTTCGACCTTCTCGCGCGCTCCTTCCCGTTCGAGAGATCTACGATCTCTTAGCGCATTCTCCAGCAGTCCTCGTTAAATACGCTCTCTTCCACCGAAAACCTCCTTCGTCTTACCCCCTACGTAACAAATGTGCGGTAGCACTGTAAAGGATAGACTGTCGGACGTGGAACATGCGTAATGCGTCAGGATTCCCTCGAAGCTTCGACAGGGATATCGGACAGATTATATTACAGTCGCGAAATTTCACCCCCTCAACGCAAGTTGTAAACAAGGATCGTGTGACACTTTTATTGAAACGACAAATTGAATTTTTAATTTTGCGTTACACGAATAACTGCCTTACTTATTTTCTCTGCACCTTGTTTCTTAATATTCTCCGGACAAGAAACCTGAGTTGCCACTTCGACAGTCACCGACTGTCGTAGCCGAGCAGCAATTCGCTGCTTTTTCATCGTCTCGGACAATTTTGTCCCAAAGATAAGCGAAATCCCTCCCACGAAAATTCTTCTGGTTATCTCGTCGGTTGTTCCGGAGGAGGGAGCTATCGCGCGGCCAAAATGGAGCGTGTATAAAGGCGTGTCGAAACTTGTTACTCGCGCTAGCACTTCCGTGACTATCTGCCGGGCTGTACAGGCTTGTACGAGTCGCCCTTACAAGTGGCACAAGAGCACGCGAGCGCGCTCCTCGCAATCGAGCTTATAACATGTCTCCGCCTAATATAGCCGCGTGCAATCACGGCCGATCGTTACACATTCGCGTTTTGCCTTCCTTCATCCCCGTACAACTTTTCCCTGAAAAAGAAATTCGCCGAAACGTCAGTCGTTAAATGTCCGTCGACCAGACGCTCTGACAAAAAATCGATTTCGTTATCAATATTTTTCTCGAGATAGAGACGGCGTAAAGATTGGAGCAACCGGTTTCACGTCCAGTAGGCGGACGTCATCGCGCGTTAATCGATGAGCGGAAAAAGTCGGGGCAAAACTCGCGGCGATGAAGAAACGCGCGATGAAAAACCGAGCGAATAAAAGCGAGACGAAGATGATAAACGAGCGGGAATTATTATCGCGCTTTGAAAATGTCCGGTCTCCTTCTCTTCCTCATCCTTCTTTGCTCTCTGCCAGTCCATCGTGTGTCGTCGCGTTACTCACCCGCGATGTAATTTCATCCCCCGGAAGTTCCGCGCAGCTTCTCGACGCGGTCGCAAGGCCAAACGCTGACCCGTGCTTAAGGTCGTGTTACATTTACGAGAGTCTTACATTACCGAACTTATGTGTGCTCGTTTCGGTGCAGCACGTAACGAACAGAAAAGTGGAATTGCGCGCCAGCTCGACTGCCGGGGTCGACTTTATTTTCGCTCCTTCTAATTGCACGCCCGATATTATTCTCTTATTAGTTTCCAGAAAATCGCGCGCGAGCGAGTCACGATTTGTTTTAAGTTTAATAAAAAAAAGGTTAATAAATAAGAATCTTTTCTAATACGATCGTACCAAAGCATCAAACAGACTGTTTACCCCCGTTTATATTTATAAATAAACGGAGACGTTTCGGGATTTCTTTTTTGCGACAAATTCAACATCGTCGTGCAATATCTACCGACATGTAGCAAAGAAATTCTTTTTAATATGATTTTAAAACAAAACTAAAATATAAACTCCATCGTGTAAAATTACATTCAGCAATTTTGAAAATTAAAACATCATTTACCGAACGTTGTTTTATTTTTTTCAGCGCGCAAATTTGCGGAATTAAACCTGCGAGAGAACGCGGGAATATACTAATAACTTCATCGCGAATGATATCGGCTTCGCGCAATCCTTTGTGCAATAATGGAGAAGCATTGAACGAGCTTCTACCCGGACAAGTTGATACCGGTGTGTTAGGAAATCACTGTGAGTATGTGAGTGTGTGTGTGTGCACTACGATCTCGTGTGGCGCGCCGAGCTGACGTTGTCTTCCCGGTGTGCGGGAAGATGAACGAGCGGCGATTTACGAGGCCGTGATTACATTTCGCGGCGGAATGTGTGCACGCTGCCCGCAGCCCATTGGCCATTGTACGCAAAGAGATACGCAGAGAACGATATCTCCCGTGCACCGCACCAGGGACTGACAACGTGTCTGCGAAGCAGAAGGGAAGGGTGAGATCAAGGCGGCGAAGGCGGCGAGGGTGGGCGACGTGCTCGCCCGGCTGAGCTAGTGGAAAATAGCGTGACGCCTAGCAGCCCGTCTCCTTGTCCGGCTTTATTTCAACCGGACGACTCCACCTCCGGGATCGAGCGAGATGGGAGATCGGAGAGATCGGAAAGCCGTGAAATAACAGCGCCGCTTTTTTTTCCAACGTCGACCGGCAATTTCCTTCGCTCCCTGATATCGCGCTCATGAAATAGAATATTTCGGCAAGATCGCATCGAGCCCGGCGTTATTAGGCGAAAAAAAAAATTACCCGTCCTCTTTAATGAGAGTTTTCTTAAATTGAATTTAATTTTCTGTCAAAACTCCGGACCGACTTTCGTCGAATGTAAAATCTTTGGAAGAATTTTTTAATTTTGTGCGCGTTCAAAAGAAAGAAATTTTTTTTTTTCACGGTGCGCAGAGTACATGATTGTATTGTATCCTCTTATGAAAGAGATGATGTTAATTATTGGCCGATACTATAGAATCGTTGAAGCACGGTTGAAACGGTAACAATGTGTATAATCAAAGATTCGCGTGTGCAAGACACAAACAGCTCGTTGGATTCGTATGCGCGCACGGGGAGAAACGCAGCGATTTGGATTGCAGATCGCGTGCACATGCACGACTGCGAATATCAATGCGGCCGCGCGTGGTGAAATACAACGTTTTCATTAAAACTCGCCGCAGTTTGCGACTGCGCTAAGTGGAGCGTAAGATTCCGCAAGGGGAACGGCAAAGAAGAAGCGGAAAAAGAGGCGAAGGGCGGCAGGTAGATCCTCGAATGGATAACAGGCAACCTGCTCAAACGGGACGACAAAAGTTCGTCGCGTTTCTCGCTCTCGTGCTATGGTCGTTAAATAGAAACGTCAGCCGTTTCCTTTCTGTTTGCGTTTCTATACGATATCTAAATCTCGGGGCGAGAGGCGTCGCGCGAAATATCGTCTAATTACGCGTTTCAACATTTCATTGAGAGCGGGAGATCTGATTACGCCGTTGGACTCGGGCACACCTGCTGCTTAACGAAGAGCGGCCTTAATAAGAATGTGGCGTCATCAAGTTCTAGGTAAGCGAGTCAATTAGCCACGCCTGACGGACCGGAAAGGATGGCAAAGCGATGTACAACGTACATGTACACACACACAGACGCGCGTCTGCAGCCGGGAGTAACGTCGTCTCCTTTGAAGCCGATGATGATCTCATAAGCCGAAGATCAGCTTTTCAATACGTGTATCTACTTGTTTTGTTTCTTTTCTTTAGAGAAAAGGAGCATTGAAAAATATCTCAGGTTATCCACACACAGACATTTCTCTTTTTAAAACTAAATATTCTAAATAATTCTATAAATAAATAAACTTTATTAATCGGAACTATATAAACGCAACACTCGCGTGTTTCTGCGGAGAATTAATCGCGATAAGTCGCGTTTAATTAAGACGTAATAGCCAGATTGCGGTTTTAATAGAAAATCGTGTGTGAGAGAGAGAGAGAGAAAGACTTCGAGCTCTAATTAGGAATGTTGACAAGAAATATTTAATCTTCGGGACGCGTGTAATCGACGCGAAAATGTATCTGTTACGTCCTGGCCCACGGTTACGGTCAGGCATCAGGTCGGGCGCAACAGAGAGCTACCTATCTCTCTCTCTCCCAACACCGTAGACGCAGAAGTCCCGCTGTGCGAGAGAGAGTCGAGCGAGTCGTTTTATATTCGCAGACGGGTCAACGGCA